>VYXH01009250.1:66807-173455 GCA_013397275.1 Burhinus bistriatus | reverse complement strand
CCCCCCCCCCCCCCAATTAAGGAAAAGGTAGGTGATGTTCATAGAACAAGCGTAGGAAGATAAGTTGACAAAAAAACCCCAACATAGTAACAGGGGGATAAAGTTTTCCCTGTCCTGCTTTAGAAGTTTTGTCTATTACTTCTCCCAGTCCGATTTAAGCATAAATGTGACTGTTGTCATATGACAACAGTTAAAGGTCCCTGAAAGATTTTGTCTTCCCCCCCGCCCCTGAAATCAACATCTAAGATGTTCTAGAGGTATGGTAGTTTCCAATATTACGGAACAATTTTTTCCATTAGGCTCATTCACTCCGCAGTGCTTCCTGGTTGGCTGCTTTTGTTCATCACCAAGACTTTTACGAAAGATTACAAATAGTTGAAAAGGAATGTGATATGCATATTTGTGTCTCCTGCACACTTCAAAATCTGAGCTGGGAGGGCCACAAAGGTCCACAATAAGATGGTCATGGAACCAAAAGTAGGACTCAAGAGAACTTAGCGCTGACTTTGCCAAAAACAAAATTGAGCTACAATGATGTTTCTCAATTACTTTCTCCATGAAATTATGAAGGTAAACTGGCAGACTATCTGCTTAATGTTCAAAATGAACTTCAGCATTTTCACATAAAAGAGTCCATAAGGATGATAAAGCATTATCATCAGAAGGCATTATAAAATCATCTTTTTTACTGCCATAACACAAAATCTCAATAATGAAGAATAAAGATCTCATTTTATTATGCTAAAGTAAACATTGCAACAAAGTAAATGACAACTAGCATGCAATACTACATAATTTATACAGTTATTTACACTGGGGTCATTATTACATTACCCAAGAGTCTGAACAAGCACTCCCTGCATACACGACATCTACTGTAATCCATTCCCAATTTTATGTTTAAAAGTATCAGTTGCGGGGGGAGGGAAGGAAAGGAAAAGGCAAATTATTTTTTGAATACATAAATATTCCTAGAAAATGCTGTACTTTCATGTACTACATCTGTTTTCCTAGGTTTATGTCCAGAATTGTGACATTACATATTCAATATTTTAGCTGCAGAAGAAAGGTTGCAAAAACATTACATTAGCATAACCAATCTCAAGTTAACCAAAAAAAAAAAAAAAAGAAAAAACCCACCCCCAAAACTGTTTAAAAAAAGAAAATGGAAGGAAAGCATATCACTGGGAGAGAATAAGAAGGAGAAGACATATTACTATGGTCTGAATAATGTCACATTCCATTATTGATTAAAATGATTTTACCGTGACATTTCATTCATCAGATTCCATTTCTCATTACACACAAACCCTGAATATTTATCAAGCTTACATGAGGCTTTTCTTCTCATCAAGCAATGCATTTCCTCTCTCCCTTTTAAAGCTAGGTTATATCATGTTGAAGGGTCTACACCGTCTTTGAACTCTCTCCTTCTCACACTTGACCTTACAACCATCACTTTTTATCTCATTATAATGGATGCTATTAAGTATTTATATCTAACAAGGTGATTTCAATGGTTCATCCTTTTTAAACAATTCTGTGATCATTTTCAGTTAACAGGAAGTAAAGACATTTTATTAAATCAAGATCTACCTGCTACCACTCAGTATTAATATTCTTTCTAGTCAGTACATTTAAGACCTTCCCCATATATGATTACAATACATTTTTGATGGCTAGGGATTGAAGTCTCCAATCCTGGAACATCTAGTATTCACATTAATTTCAAAGAGTGATTTTAGATTTTTGCAGAATGTAAGCTCAACACCTTCATTAACGAAACAAGTTAAACCTGGAATGCATTATACTGTTATCATAGATATCTAGGGAAAGCAAAGGAAACTGTAGGTTTGTAAGAAGTCTGCTCTAGATTAATTAAGTCTTTGTAACCACCCTTTGAAAATGTATTACATCGAGATATACTGCATATTAACGCTTATTATTTCTGGAAAAACATGTGAAACTAATTAAAAAAATAAAGGAGACATTAACATGGCAAAAAGTAGCGGCTTGTAAAAGGTGTTTCTGAATTCTGTACCAGTAAACCTTCCCCAAAAATTCATACAGTGAAAGTATGCACAGTACAAGTAAAGGCATGTAAAACCTCATCACTGATGTGCTGCAGCTCATGAAAAAACTTCTATTTATTTCATTAGCTTTTTGACCACATTTCATAGGATTACCAAAAAAAACCATTTCACCTTACAGAGGTTACCTAGAAGACAAAGTACTGCCTACTCTTAATACTAAACACAATGCTGCTTTATATCCATGTTATTATACACATCACCGGACTTTATCACTTACAAACCAGTTGTGGTTGCAGAATTTCACCAAAAACCCTTCACTTTTTCTTTTCCTAAGTAGACTGACATGTTTATGATCCTCTCAATTTTAATCCTTAAAACAATTCACAGCTCAGAAATACTCCACTCAAACACAATATACTGACTGGAATAAAATCTCTTGACTAAAAAAAAAAAATCCCAAATCAAAAGACACCCAAAATTTAATCTGTATTAATTCAATGATTAACCATTTTAACTTTCAGAAACACCATTTTCTTTTATAAACAACATTTTCTGTTTCAGAATTTAAAAATGCCAAATGACAAAGGATTTTTTTTTTTTCTCCCCTAATACTTGTCCAGCTCTGGTGAAGAATAAAACCAAATTTAATTTGTTTTTTTTTTTTTTTTTAATTGCATTTTAAAAATTTGTGAACCTATAGATTTTGCTGTGCCTGAACTTAAGAAATAAATTAACATTTAACCAATATCAGAAACTCTTATCAGAACAACTAATTTTAGAATTTGGTGTCGGAAACACAAGACAGTTAATATGTCTTGATCGTTTCCCATATAGGCTGAACCTTAAACTTCCGAGCTTCAGTGCAGCTGGCCAGTTTCTAAGGTTTCCCAACAAAAAATCATAGCTGGAGTATGATGAAGTATAATACAACATACAGAAAGCACATGGCATGTAAGCTCATGTAAAAGATATTGCACAAGAATTTGACACTAACAGCTACATTACTTCCACTCCCAAGAACTAAAACAATCAGTTGTAGGAAACTGGCCACAGTAAAGCAGTGGTCGATAAAAGCAATCGTGCCAGCTAAATGTAGCTGAAGTCAGTGGCAAAATTATTTTCATTTTTAAAGCAGTGACATGCCAGTGAAAACATTCCACTGAAGACGAAGAATCAGGGAAGTATCTATAAAGCAGATCCATCTGGAAGAGCAGCTGAAATAGTGAACAGAATGAATTTCCCACTTTTAGGTGTCTTGCATAATTTCTTAACCCTTGCCCTTAGATTTCAACAGATCTTTCTGGTCTAAGGCATTCACTATTTAACCAGCAGCCCTAGACAAATACCTTAAAAAAGGGGCCCAGGTTGTATGAGCCTCCTTAGCATTAGACCTTTCTTAGATAAATAAAAACGAGCCATTTTCCCCACATAGAGTACTTCTGTTCTGCTTAATCTTTACCTTTCTCTTTGGCTGTCTTTTGGATTTCATCTGTTGATATTGCACTTTCTGTCTTCAAAATAGAAATTATTTGTGTGTTGGTGCATATTTATGAGAAACAGCAATGTGTAAGAACTCAAGCTGTGAGGAAGTCTTTACCCTGAGATCCCTGTGGTCCCTCAAAACTCTCCTCAGCTGTTGCAAACCCACAAGAGACCTATTTGTTTATGGAAGTATGCCAGGTGTTTCTCTTTCATAAATATTTAATTAATCAATCTTGTGAGGAAAAAAATGCAGCCTGCACAACACTCATGGTAACGAATATGTGTTAGCTGTCTTGATTTTTTCCCCTCAGAATCTGATTAGTTATGTCATTTGGAAAAGAAAGCGGATCTATTGTATTTCTAAGAGGGAAATAGGGCACAGTGGTTTTGGGGGAGAAGTTTGTATCAAATAAGACACAGAAAAAAGGGACTAATAAAACAATAGCTGTTCTATCAGCAGAAAGGGGATGCCTCAGGGCAGTGGATTTGAAAATATTTTTTTTTCTTTATTGTATCATGAAGAAGAGTTGGTTCAAAGGGCTACATTTGCACAAAAACTGTTTGCCTGGGTATCAGGTCACCTCGCGGAGTCTTGCTATTATGACCAGCCAGCCCCTTCTGAGGTCTGAAACCTTAAACCCTTTTCCTGCATTTCACCCATGAGAACCTACGGATTGCATCTCAGTAGGCGTAAGCAGAAGTAAGCATGAACTCATTTGTAAAGTAAAAACAAAAAAACCCGATATCTGAGGGAATATTGGACACACTGATCTTGCAATTAGATCTAAGTAAGTATATATTGTCAAAGATTTTAAATTGCTTTACATTTGCTAGAAGTGCAATTCCAAGTGTGTGGTTAGGAATGTAACATCTTGATGTAGGGAGAGGGAAGACAAAGCTACCATCAGAACATGACTGCAAGAACCTCAGCTTTATGCCTAACTCTACATGGTAAAAATCCACTTTAATGGCAACAAAGACCTTGCTCTGTCCAGATCTAACATGCTCAGGGTTTGCCTGGGGTTGTGGAGAATTAAAATGCAATGCTAAGTAAATGTATTCAAGCTTTAATGTTCAAGCAGGATTTAAAATTGTGAAAAAAATCAAAGGGAACTTTAAAGTCTGGCCAATGTTAAACTATACATTAAAAATAATCCACCCTAAAAACACATAGTGACTATCACAAAGCAAAAGAAATTTAAAATGATCTGTTGTGTTTTACACTCATCTTTGGGCCTACTTTCCTCCTGAGTAAGACACAATGGCTTTTGTCTTTAGATATGGTTACCACATGAAAAGGGAAAAAAAAAAAGGGTAAATAATTTTTCTGTAAGGGAAAGTGTGTAGCAGAGCTGTACTAATATTACATTTTGCCTACATGCAAGGTTATTTCAAGACTATTCTCTACAATGTTTCTTCTTGATCCAAGTCACCTAAACAGACCTCTAATTCCTGTAGAAAATTCAACCATCACATAGTCAAAAGAATGATTGTGCAGAAACACTGTCACATTTAAGCAATTGCAAACCTTCCAGTACATGTTGCTACAACATCCAACACACAGAGCACAGCAGGTGACATTTTGCATGCTGTCTACACTGCCAAATAAAAGAGGGCTGGGGGGTGAGGTCGAGGTCTGAACCCTGATTATCCACACTGGTTAAGTTACTCACTAGCTCTGTTTAGGTCACTTAAGGTTTTTCTGCCCAAATCAAATATTTGGAGGGGGACAAGGCACTTTAACAGGGGCTTAGTCTTCAGCAGTGTGAATACAAACCAGCCAGTATGCACAACACTGGCATCAGGGATTTGTTCCTTGTCTTCTTATTTAGCAATATACACATAGCCATAGTGCCTTGCATCAGGTTTAAAACACAAAAATGTCAGCTGAAACTATAGTTCCATTTTTTTTTGAAAAAAAATCTCAACTTCACTGGTGCCAGGCTTTCATTTCCATAAATTGTTACTTAGGAATTAATTAAAAAAAAATAGCAAACAAACAATGTATTTTGAATTAGGAAAAGCCCTTTTTTTAGCTGAGTTAAAAGGAAGGAAGGAAGGTGGAAAAATCAGCTTAAGCGATAGAGTAAGTGTGAATTTTATCCCTCTTGTGCAAATCAACTTAAACCTTAAATCTCTAACAAAGATCTCTCCTTTATCAGTTTCAGTTTCTCACTATGATTTCAGTTTAAAAGTGCAACATTCCAACACATGATATATTTATGTATTAGTAATTAGATGAATATACTACGTATGCATCCATTATGCTCACTTTGTATACAATGTCATACCAGGCTTCCTTACTGCCCTCTGCTCTTCTATTCCTTGAATATCACAAACCAACATTTTTTCTTTTATGTAGAGCTATAAATCCTTGGTCATTACAGGTGTGTCAAGCATCTCTTCTTTAGCTGTTTACTGTGATCTCCTATGAAACCTCAGAGAAGTACCTCTCCATATATGGATTACGACACAGATAGCTGTGTAACTGTACAGCTCTAATGCATGTGTGGGAGGTGACAGAGCAGTGAAGGGGTGGAAAAGGCTCCTGGGGACCATCAGAGCATGTCTTCTACTCCTGCAGGCCACTTTGGTACTCCTTCCCCTTGCTACCCTACCATCTATTTAATTTCTCTACCTGTTTCTGCTTTCTGTCCACTGTCAAACAGTTACATCTAAGAAGATTTAATATTTTATTCAATTATTGTAATGTCTTTCTAGTTTTTAAGTCCTATTATTAAAAAACTAGAATAGTTAATACTGCAAAACATGTTATAATAGGGATATTATTTCTGTCTAAAATAACTAAACTTTCACCATTTGAAAGAACAGTTTCTCGCAATTCTTGTTGACCTCGATAGACCATGCTACAGAAACTGAGAAAGGCATGCAAAATTGTATTTACCATCACCTAATAAGGCAATATTTTTATACCAATTCTCACAGCTAAGTAAAGACAATTGTGACAACATAGCTCTAGGCTAAGGACATTAGATAGACATTTACTCATAAGCAGAATGTTCATACAGATGATCACAGAATCACAGAATGTTTGGGTTGGAAGGGACCTTAAAGATCATCTAGTTCGAACCCCCCTGCCGTGGGCAGGGACACCTCCCACTAGACCAGGTTGCTCAAAGCCCCATCCAACCTGGCCTTGAACACTTCCAGGGATAGGGCACAACCCACAACCTCTCTGGGTGACCTGTTCCAGTGTCTCACCACCCTCACAGTAAAGAATTTCTTCCTAATATCTAATCTAAATCTACCCTCTTTCAGTTTAAAAATCTTACACCTCACTATGCTCCCTGATAAAGAGTCCCTCCCCATCTTTCCTGTAGGCCCCCTTTAAGTACTGGAAAGCTGCTCTAAGGTCTCCCTGGAGCCTTCTCCAGGCTGAAGGACCCCAATTCTCTCAGCCTGTCTTCAGAGGAGAGGTGCTCCAGCCCTCTGATCATCGTTATGGCCCTCCACTGGACTCGCTCCAACAAGTCTATGTCTTTCCTGTGCTGAGGGCTCCAGAGCTGGACGCAGCACTCCAGGTGAGCCCTCGTGAGAGCGGAGTAGAGAGGCAGAATCACCTCCCTTGACCTGCTGGCCATGCTTCTTTTGATGCAGCCCAGGATGCAGTTGGCCTTCTGGGCTGCGAGTGCACATTGCCAGCTCCTGTTGAGCTTCTCATGAACCAACACGCCCCAGTCCTCCTCCTCAGGGCTGCTCTCAGTCAGTTCTCTGGCCAGCCTGTATTTGTGCTTGGGATTGCCCCAACCCAGGTGCAGGACCTTGCACTTGACCTTATGATGGTATACATTATTTAACTATAGCTAGTATTATTTTAAGATCCATGTTGGGGATTGAACTAGTGACATCTGAGAATAATATATTTCAGCTTTACTGCACATTTTGCAGACATGGCTCAACACAGTATTAATATGGCTCATGGTTAGGTTATTCAGCTTGTAAAAAAAAAATCTGAAAACGTCTTGATTTTGCTTACTCACACAGAATTTACATCAATTCAGACTGAGATTTCTCCTCACAACATTTCAGTTACATGAAAAAAGAAGAGTAAAATTTTCTATTTTAATTTAAATATGAGAAGTCATTCTATGTCATTTATGTGTTCAACACATCCTTAAAATAGCAGAAGTTTCAAAAATCAAGATTTGCCTATCTATGATAATCTGAGATTCATGAATACACTTCTTTCACAATTTTTAGTCAAGTGCCATTCTTTTTGTTCTGCATTCTTTGTTTTTATACACATCACGCTTTTCCCTTACTTTATTTTCTTGGCTTATAACTCTTTATAAATTGTAAATGAGAGAATACATATTTCTCATTTTCTCTCCAATCATAGCCCATAAAAAGTAAACATGCAGAGCCAAAGTTTCAAACTTGAAAAACCAATGTCAGTCATCTAAAATACGCCTAGTTTTAAACAATTACGTATGACAATAAAGCCACTATTTCATAATTCCTTTCCGCTTTATAAAAAGTCAGAGCCAGCGTATGGTATAAAACTCTTCATTATATAACAGATACCTTTTAAAAAGGCACCCTCGGCACTTCAAGGCACACTGTTCATTAGCTGATTTCAGTGTTTCCTCAAGTGATTTTTTAAATACAAAATGATCATGGCAAAATAATATGAAGTAAGATGAAATGCTTACATTACTTCAACTGGTGACACCTGGCTGGACAAAATATCTTACTTGTCACATAAATGTTCCTTGTATCTACATAACACAAATATAAATGTAAAATGAAAAAAAAAAAATCTTAGGAAATATCTTTACAAGACCCTTTTCATTTAGGAGTCTATGCTTCACATTTATACCCACATGCTTTGTGCAAAATATAGACAAGTTAAATTCATGGAGACAAACTGTATAATGAAAATTAAAGGAGAACTCATAACCGAGACATTATCTTAAAAAAAAAAAAAAAACAAAAAAAAGACCAAAAATGACAATATGTAGAGCTTTATGGTATTGATATCATGTAAACTGAAGTTTTCTCTTTAGGTTATCATGTTTCTAAGGTTTTGTGAGAGATATTGGTTGAGACATTTGTTAAGAACTGCCTCGGAAAGCTGAAACTTCCTTCCTGTGTATGTACCCATGCTGCAAACCACCATCGTTCACTCCATTCTTCCCTCTGCATCTCATCCAGAATATATTTGGAATAGTTTAGATTAAACAAAAAGGCTGACAGAGTTTTTCAATGGCAGACAAAGCAATATTTAGTACTGACTGAATTCACAGACAAAAAGGGTACCTGTAGTGTTACAAACCTTGTCATAAGTTGTCAGTCTTCCTAGAAAAGCATGGGCATGTTTATGTTCACATCTGACCATGTTAATTTAAAGGAGCCACACAGGAATAGGAAAGGTTATTTGGTGACATACGGGATCAGTTTCCTTAATTGTTATTCCCTCTTTGACTTCATGTTTCTTGACCTTTTTCAGCTATCCCAAGAGGAAACCAATGGGATCTCAAAGAAACATTCAGGCATTGGTATATTGTTACTCTGTAGCTTAACTACACAAGGATTCAGTTACCGTATTTACATGGTTGGGATTTCTTAAGGGAACTTCTGCTGCCGAATATAACTTCTGCAGAAATTTGTGTAAAGTTAATATTCTTAACTGAAATACAGCCTGGGAATACTATATTAAAATATCAATTCCTTCTGGGAAAGACCAATAATATCAAGCTACTTAACATAAATGTTCACAGATAAATATCTGTCCAACATTACTTCAGCAATAATTACCATCTCAAAGGGTGCAGTTGTATTATCTAGCTCCCCAGTGGATAAATTACAAGGGCAGTCTTAGTGAGAAAATTTATCTGCTATTGAAAAATAACACAGCACTAGTTTTGGTACAGTGTAACCTAACATTCTTATGCAATTGAGGTTTTCTTCCCATTGTTATCACTTTAGATAAAATTAAGACTCGACAAAGAAAAACACCATCAGTACCAGCGATGACACACAAGAAAAAAATAGAAAAATGACACACAAGAAAAAAAGAAAAACAAAGGACAGATTGGGAGGGAGGAAGATTATGAATAATAGTGATATATACAGCAATAGATCCTGAATCCTGCTTAGGCTTGTATATCCTACACAAACAAAACAAAGAAAGGATTTGCCTTTTTATAGGCATATAGGTTTATAATGGAGTATAATGCACATCTCTCATTCATTGCCTAGTAGGTCACAAAGTCAGTGGTACCCCAGCTCCCGAAAGTCATGTAGCACCATTCACAAATGTGTCAGCAAATCTGCTTTTCATTAGCAGCAGCAAAACTGTGATCCTGGTGATTCAGTGACTCAGTCCTGGTGGTTCACCCACTTTGCCCAAGACCCTGCGGTGGTCACTTCACCTCCCTGCTTGTCCTGCCATCGTTCACCCCTACATCCTGGTGGAGCTCACTGGAACCTCTCAGCTCCTTCTTGCCTCTAGCTGTTACTCTCATAGAAAGGTAAAGACAATTTCATGATCAGTGAAATGCTGGAGGAACCCAAAGTTAGACAGTGGGAGAAGACTGGTTCCCTGGCAATCATGATTCGTGATGAGGTTCACCAATGTGTGACAGAGCAAGTACTCCAAGGAAAAAGTTCCCCCTCAGGCAGGGCACTCTTGATCCCTTTTTTCCCCAGGTGACCAATGAACAAACACTCCCACTATCGTCCTTCTTCACTGGGGTCTGTCCTCTGCTCAGATGCTTTCTTTCAGAAATTTATTTTTTTTAAGATATGTTTTTGACCACACTAATGTACAAACATTCTGAATTTCAAAACACATTTCTCAAAGATTTTTCTCCCTCTGTTGAATTGGGCTGAAATTCCAAATTTATAGGGCCTGGACAGGGATAGACAGGAGGGACTGCATTCTGACAGACAGGTCAAATAAGACTTTTTCCTGGGGAAACAGGCTTAACAGTATTAAGAGAAAGGACAGGGAGGATGACATACAGAGTTTGGGACAGATGAGCATCCAGAAGGGGCTGATGGAAAGCTAATGCCAGCCAGAACTGAGTAGAAGAAACAGACAAAGCCTTGTCTTTGCTAAAATCACAACAGAGAGAAACTGTTCCACCGATTCATGTATATCTCTATACATTTATATATCAGCTATCATTATACAGTTAGCTCAGGCATCTGTAAACAGACTAGTGATCGTAATATGTTGCTAAGGCAGGCTGCTTCTTAGGACGAATTTTGCAACCTGTGCTGTGCATAATGTTACAATAAAACAGGATTCATTTTAAATCTCTTTCCATGATTGTCAATACTGCATTTCCTGAAATTTAGTGTAAGAGTGATCGCAAATAGAAAGCAAGACATTCATAGGTGGTAAGGAAAGACAAACCCTTGGTGATCAGGTTATCTGCACTAATGGACCTTATGTGCATGGTTCTGATTCATACCAACCCATTGCTTTTTATTCACCCTAGGCTCAATCCAACAAAGAAGAAATTTCTCCACAGTGGGGGATCCTAGAAAGAAGTAAAAATACACAAAAACAAAGATATGAACTTGGCTGTAAGAGTTGGGGAACTTATATACCTCCTCTGTATACCACACAACCTGTTGCTCCTCAAGGTAAGGGTTTACTCCTAAATACTACAGTTTTCATTCACAGAAGACTAGTCACACTCAGTCTTGAAATAATTAAGGATGGAGAAATATGAATTGAAGATCTGAGAGTCTTGTCTTCTTCAAACTATTGCCTACATTTTGTATCGGCAATGGTAAACATTAAGGAAAAGGATACTTCCTATTTTGTTTCTAGTGTTAGACATGACACATTATTCAGCAGAAAAAGTATCCAAACCTGATCAGTTGTGCTCATGAACTTGTTTCCGGGTGTAAGCAGCAAAATTTTAGAATATATTCTACTGGAAAACATAGTTTTTAGAGACATAATATAACTATACTATAACCACATAAGTTATTATAACCATATAAATCACTCTAGAGAACATCTATACTTCTTGTACAACATTAAAGAAGTACTCAAGAAGCATTCTTTTGTGCAATTCTTAGGAGGCATTAACTGTTTCAGTTAACCTAGTTCTTATTTTAACATCTATAATATAATTATTTGTTCCCTTATGCCAAAGGGTAATGTAATAAAAGTAATACAAAATATCTTAGAGTATGTCTTTTCAGAGTTACAGCTGACCAGGGTCAGACTGAGGATAGAACTCAAGCTACCTTATTCTTCCTCTAAGCATAACAAGCCTTATCATATGAATAATTTAGTATAAAAGAACATTAATGGACTAAATACTGTAGTCTGTATTGTCATTACTCTTCATAACTATCAAGTAAACAATACTATCTTCTCAAAAGATTGGTTTCAGTGTCAATTTTACCTATTCTCAACTGAGATTGAGCCAGCAATGTGTGCTCACAGCCCTGAAAGCCAACTGCATCCTGGGCTGCATCAAAAGAAGCATGGCCAGCAGGTCAAGTGAGGTGGTTCTGCCCCTCTACTCTTCTCTCATAAGACCCCACCTGGAGTACTGTGTCCAGCTCTGGGGCCCCCAACATAAGAAAGATATGGACCTGTTGGAACATGCCCAGAGGAGGGCCGCAATGATGATCAGAAGGCTGGAGCACCTCTCCTCTGAAGACAGGCTGAGAGAATTGGGGTCCTTCAGCCTGGAGAAGGCTCCAGGGAGACCTTAGAGCAGCTTTCCAGTACTTAAAGGGGGCCTACAGAAAAGATGGGGAGGGACTCTTTATCAGGGAGTGTAGCAAGGTGTAAGAGTTCTAAACTGAAAGAGGATAGATTTAGATTAGATATTAGGAATAAATTTTTTACTGTGAGGGTGGTGAGACACTGGAACAGCTTGCCCAGAGAAGTTGTGGATGCCCCATCCCTGGAAGTGTTCAAGGCCAGGTTGGATGGGGCTTTGAGCAACCTGGTCTAGTGGGAGGTGTCCCTGCCCATGGCATGGGGTCGGAAGGTGCCTTCCAACTATAACCATTCTATGATTCTGTGATTTTCTTTGTAACTAGAACATTAAAAACTTTTTTGTTTTTAATTAGGAAAAGTTTATTTTTTTTTCCAGAACTTGATCAAATCATCAGTGGTTCACTTTCCTGCCACAATATGAACATTAAAACAAGGCTATAGTAAGAAAACTAAAAAAATGTAGCTATAGAGTGGATATTTTTTGAATCTTTGTGAAAGATTAATGATAGTTATAAAAAACAAAGCTTACTGATCTGTTATATGACAGACAGCAGCAAATAAAAAAGCAGATTCAGAACTATTAACATGTATAATTATATTCATTCATTCCTTTTAAAATTGCTTAAAGCTCAGCTGGATTTAATATTTCCTTCAATCAACAACACGCAGGATGTGCTGAAGAATAAATTATGATTAAAATACAGACAATATAAAGCAAAGAGATGTAGACCATTAATTTAATTCATGACATTTTCAACACCACTTTTATGGAAGTCGTGGATTTTATTCAAATGGACTTTATAGAGCTTTTGAAGTAAGCAGTCTTTGAAGTTCTTTCTTTATTTGTTGTTACACTTATCATGAAATGTCAAAGAAAAATGCTTTATTATTATCAGAGGTGCTTTATTACTCATTTTAGGGGGATTATCAAAATGAGAATCTCCATCCAAGGACAGATTTATCAGGTCATAAATTTTGCACATTATTTTGATAATAAAAATTGGCATTGTAATTATCCATTTTCCCCAGATACTTCTTCTGGAGGAATAAAAGCTGACAAAAACTCCACCTTCTTATGGAAGTTCGACTCAGCCTACACTCATTTTTCCTGCATGATGAGGCATATAAATTGTTAAAAAAAAAAAGAAAAGGCTTGAGATTCACAGGTTCATTACCTATGAGCTAGTCTCTGTTATTACAAGAGCTTGAATAAATTTACAGAAACATTTTGAATTTAAAAGAATACTTACTATCACTATTAAGAGGGTTTTGAATTGTTTTCATAGTATGATAGTTAAAAGTATCAATGAGGGTTGACCATAAGCAATAAAACCCCAATACCTAGTAATTATCTATTTAGGCAAAAATGATCCATTTCTAGAATGGTTTAGTAGAGGAAATATTGGAAAGCAAAGAAGATACCACTGTACTTGAAAGGATGTTTTATATCTCACTTTTGCTTCAGCGTCAAATGACAGAGATGTAGGATTCTATCATTTTCTGTCCAAGGTTGATATATCATTATTAGGACAGAAAAGTAAGGAAGATGTGCATTAATTTGCATGGCATTCTCATTTGGAATTAGAAATTGAATTCTGAATCACATTTTACTAGCTCTCGTATAGCAAGAATGTAATAACGACGTAAACATCACCAAATTTTGGGTTTGGCTTTGCACCCATACGTATGATTTATATGCATGCCTAAGCACAGAAGACAGCACATGTGTATTCTAGATGTACTCATATAAAATTATACAGATAATACTGCCAGTCCAATACAGTGTAGACTCTCACAGCATTAAAGGGGGGGAGGGAGGGAAGCCCTTAATAACCTACAAATATCTACCTTTTAAGTGGAATGCTGCTTCTGCAAAAGAAAATGGTAATCAAGAATACTGAACTTTACTCAACGTGGGCACAACTATATTCTGCTGAAAAGTTACATCATTAAACAAAGCATTTTGTAACATTGAAAGTACCAATGTCATAGCCGTGCTATTGTTTGCTGTTAAGCGGAATACTTACCCTTCTCTTCCAAAAGGAATATTTTTGTCTTTGTTATCTTTAGGAATTGGATTGTATGGCTATGGATTGTGCACTTTATACATATGTTTCTATGCTTTCTATTTATTGAAACTTCCTAGATCCAAGCAGAAAAATGAGATTAACTCCCTGTTCAGTTTTTTTGAAAAACTGATGCACATCATCAGTTGAGGTTGTTCAGCCTGGAGAAGGCTCCAAGAAGACCTTATAGCAGCCTTCCAGTTTCTGAAAGGGACCTACAAGAAAGCTGGAGAGGAACTTTTTACAAGGGCATGTAGCGATAGGACGAGGAGTAATGGCTTCAAACTGGAAGAGGGTAGATTTAGGTTAGATCTCAGGAAGAAGTTTTTTACTATGAGGGTAGTGAGGCACAGGAAAAGTGAGGCCCCATCCCTGGAAGTGTTCAAGGCCAGGTTGGATGAGGCTTTGAGCAACCTGGTCTAGTAGGAAGTGTCCTTGGCAACGGCAAGGGGGTTTGAACTAGATCATCTTTAAAGTCCTTACCAACTTAAACCATTCTATGGTTCTATGATCATGATCAGGATGCAAGGTCTGAAGGCATACACTGAAAACATTTAAATGTTTAAGAATAAGAAGAGGATTAGATGTTTCCATTAAATGAAAGAGCTATTAAGTGTAGGGGTACCTTTTCCCTGTTGGTGCCCCAGACTTGTAATGGATCACCTCTCACATCTCAACAGAAAATGATGATACGAGTTGTTATGCAAAATGTTTCAAGGACTCCTGAAAAAAAACCTGCTTTCCAGGTGTAAGCCTGCTTTCCAGTCTCTTTTCAAAACCAAGCATGCTGGCCCCAGAGAGCTCTGCAGACTTTTGCCATTTTTGGGTAGGAACTTAAGTAGGAAAGTTTCAGAAGTGAGAAGCGAATCCAGAGCTTAAAATTTCTCGAAGATGTAAAGCTTTTAGATATGGAAACTCAAAACATTCCAAAAGCCAGGCATCTTAAAGCCTGGCAAAACTTTGAGTCTTAATCGTTAGAAAAATTTGTGGGCAACAAGAAAAAAACATTGTAGTCTCCTCAGTCTTTAGCAGGTTAAGATTTTTTAATAATAGCTGAAGAATATAAAGGTAGACAATTACACATGGAATATTTTTGGCTGTTACAGAGCACATTTCACAAAGGATTGTTTGGTGCCTCATGCTGAGGTCAGAACAAAACTGTGATCATGATGAGCAGAGAAATGCTTAATTTCAGAATACCTCTCTGTGACACTGGCTGTATAAAACACTGAGGCTGGGGGTGCCTGAACTGGTGCTTGCCAGCTACAGCTTCCAGCTGAGGACAGGACCCGTCTAATATCCTCTTTCGAAAAGCTTAGCAAAAGTCAGTATGTTCTTGGAAAGTGGCGATTGATGAGTTTCTTTTATCTTCTTTCTTTTTAATAATAAAAAAATAGCAAGTCTGGTCAGCCTTGATTCGCATGAGAAGGCTATACAATATCTAAGTCTTTGTTTTGGATCCTGTGGGCTCAGGGAGTGAATAAGAGCATCTGCGGTGCAGCAGGAATACATGGTTCCCTTTTCAGTCAAAAGGGCCTTAGTCCCAACACTCATTGAAAATCTGCAGGATTTTAGTGCTTAAATCAGTCAGATACTTTATAAATATTTACCATTGATTTCAGTTTTTAAAATAAATACTACATTGAATAAACCAGATTCAGAAAGTAGCTATTTCTTTCTCCTATGCCAAATGGACGTCAGTCATTATGAACAATAGATCAACAGCCTTTTTTGGATCTAAATAAAAGAAACATTCTGGAGTTGTTTCTAATTAGGACGCCATACGTTAAATGCACTGCTGACAGTCAGTCTTGCAGATTTACAGGGCCTTCCATACTGAGACTGATGATGAAGGTGCAGAAAAGTATGTTACAGTAAACACAGTCAATAGTGCTTTTTAAATGGTGAGAAATAAAACCTTTTTGTAGGAAAATATTCTGTTTAGGCTTACCATGGGCTTGCAAACGTATTGGTGAAATCAACAGAAATATCTGTGATGCGGGGTTCTGCACGCAAAAAAACCCCAACAGGTTGCCTTAATTAGGTATATGAAAAACAAGCACATGGATGTGGTTGAGTGAGTGTATATATATTTTGTGTTGTAAACCTCAGATCTTGGTTTGCAAGGTTTTGATTTCTGAAGTTTCAGATAGCTCATTATAAAGTCATAACAAAATCTGAATGGAGATTCTCCAAACAAGACAGAGTATACAATTTGGGTCCAAATCTACACCTCCCACTATACTTAGTGCTGATCTTCAGACAAACAATTCTCTATCTTCCTACCACTGCCTGAAATTTCACTGGAGAAGGGGAATAAAAAGGAAAGCAAACATCCCAAATGTAAAGTCACAAAGCATTCAAGAGACTCCCAGTTGAAACTTTAGCAAACATGTTGTTTGCAAACATTTACTTTTAACAATATGCAAAAATATTAAGTTTTGGTATATGAATTCTGAAACTAAAAACTGACTTGAAATGTGAGTAAATGGAATTTTAGATCATGTTTGTTATCCACTAAATAATTCATTGTTCCATTTTATACATGCAGACTTTAATTAACTTACTGACTCAGAGGCATGATACTACTAATCCATTCATTTCCCCAAGCCGACAGAAAAGTATAAAACATGTGTGGGCACAAGCAAAAGAATGGGAGATTATTAAGAAGGAATTTTTAATCAGAAAACCTCAGACAGCTGGATCCTTTTCTCCCAGCTATGAAGACCAGATTCAGGAGTGATTGATAACACCTGTTAACTACTGGCTTTTTCCTGAAGCTGTTGAGTCATAAGCCTGTACAACTACTTCTGAAATATTAGTCACAACAGCACAAAATAGATAATAATAATTCTGAGTAACAAGTATTTTTTTAATTAGTTGTGTGTATCAAACAATTTCTGCTTGACTGGAAAATATATTTAGTAAAATAGTCTTTAATATGAGAAGTAGATCTCGTATGATTTGTTCTAAAATACATATATATGTGTGTATACATACACACATACATCTGAAGAGGATGTATGCTTGTTACAAACCTATTGTGTCTTCCATGTCTGCAAAAATATCCAACCTCTTTTCCTAGACCAACCTCATCTACTTACTTACTTATGAGCTGTTTTGCTTTACAGATGTCTTTATGACTTCCTCTTCAGAGAAGGGCAGCTTTTATTCACCAACGAAATACAGGACAAGGGAAAATTAACCATTTGAAACCTCATTGGCTTCCAATAGCATCCAACTATATGATAACAGCATGTAAAAACAATATACTAAGTGAAGTATTGGGAATAAAAAAGGAAGTATTACAACGCCATTCCAGTAGCTAATAATTTTCCTTTTCTCCATTTCAGATAGGGTAGTTCATTTTGCTTGAAGTTCTCTTTTCATCATTTTATATAGACCTAAATTTCACTTATGCCTATATTGCCTTCTTTCATCAAAGCAAGGCTTTTAATAAAAAATTATCAATAATGGTTTCTCTGGACATACGCTATAGGAGTTAGAGACAGATGTAGTTCCTCCATTTTATCCCTTGATCCTAGTCTACATAATTAAGTATCAGACTAGATAATCCCTTAGGTCTGCTCATTATTCCAGCCTATTTAATACCAGTATACCACTCTGGGGTAGGTTACTGTGCTTTTACAGACCTTAAAACGTATAGGTTAAAAGATTTACAAGGTAACTGAAGTTGTGACCTCCTTCTTGGGGGAAGGGAAGGGGCATGAAAGAAAGGATAATTCAGAGAAATGTGGCTTAACTGCAGCACTGGAGCTATAACCCCTGAAGTTATTTAAGCCTTTGTCTTTTACCAGCTTCCACATAGTCCCTGCTGGGTGAAATCTCCAGTTGGCCTAAAAGACTTAATCACCTCTGGCTGGATGAGTATTAGCAGTTCATTTGCATAAGTACTTGTCATTATCATTAAGTGTGTTTGCTTTCAGATATATTTAAGTCTACATTAACTCCTTCTTGCCTGACATTAGGATCTTTCAAATTGGCAGTGGCTGCATTGTATTTCCTCTGAACCAGTCTCCTACTTCAGACATATCTAGGACAGCTGTATTCTCTAATTACTCATCTAAAGGAAACGATTCAATCTACTGCATGAAAAATTTAAGACACACAATTTCTTTACAAAGTCAAGATGTGGCCACACAGAAATGAAAATACAGACTTAAAAGCATATTACAGTAATAGTAAATGGGGTAGAGTAACCTACTTGCCAGAACACCCCCCTAGGTCTCAGAAGACTGTAATTGTAATCATAGCTCTACATAGAGTTGATGGCTGCTCTTCAATTAATCAAGATTTAGGTAGTTTTAACAAGCAAAAATTTAAGTGCCTGCAACTCACTGTAAGGCAAAATCCTAGGGTTAGGCATCCAGACACTGTATACAAGGCACAGATTTACCAGGAAAACTCGGGAGGTTGTGGTATCCCTGTAAGTTTGATTCATTGCATGGGCTTACATTCCTCTGTCATACAGTATGGCTGAAGTGCCGAGTACACTCACTTCTCTCCTTCATCTCTTTCATGCACCCTGTCATGGACACTGTGGGGAGGTGACACCTCAGGAAGAAGAATCAAAGAGCTACCAGCAGGAGCGCAACGCTACTGTCTAGGGCTAGAAATGGCACCCTTCCCGAAAGTTTGAGCACCTCTGTCCTCTATGGGAATCCTGAGCATGGACCTTATCAAGAATCTCCCTCCTTTTGTCCCAGAACATGAACGTTTTGGACTTTCTAAAACAGAGGCAACTGCCCTTGTGAGGCTAGGGCACTGAAGCCTAGGGAATGGAAGATGCTCCGCAAGACAGGGAGAGACATTATTTAGCTCCTGGAGGAGAGATCTGCTCCTAAGGCTTACTTTCTGGATCTCTATATATTTGAAATTGGTGAAAACAGAAGTAATCTTTAGACCTACAACTGAAATCGAGAACCTCCCATGAACATTAAATATCTGTTAAGCTAAAGAATCACTTCCTTTTCACTTGGTCTCCTTCAGGACCTGTGACTCCTGAGAGCCCTTTTTTCTACCTTATTTTGGAGAGCATCCATCCTGACAAAAAAATTACTCCGGATAGAGCACATTTTCAGGAGCTGGAGACAAGGGTTTTAACTGAAAGAAAAATGAAACCTTGGTGTTCCACTTCCTAGTAAAGCAGCCTAACAATTAAGCTACTGATATAGAAC
The DNA here is from genome assembly GCA_013397275.1 of Burhinus bistriatus. NCBI lineage: Eukaryota > Metazoa > Chordata > Aves > Charadriiformes > Burhinidae > Burhinus > Burhinus bistriatus. The sequence goes on along the minus strand of VYXH01009250.1, from coordinate 153,957 downwards.
TTAAGGACTACGAAGTGGCTTTACTTTAAAAACATTTAAACATAATTTTAAAACACAAATACCTAAAATTTATTTAAAATAAATATTTCATAAGCATTTTCGAAGAAACCATTTTCATCTGACATGCTGCAGAAATGTTCAGTGATTACATATCAGATGGGTACTTAGGTATGAATCTATGTGCTTTCTGACTTAGTTTTGCAGAAATAGACGGGTCAGTTCTAAGCCTGCCACATAATATTTAACTTATTAACTAAAAAGGACTTAAAAGAAACTTAAACGAGAGCTTCTTTGTAAGATTAGACATCTCTCAGTATTTTGTCTCAAGATCTGAGCAGGTTTTTTGGACCATAATTTTTATTTCAGGTGTCATATCCCCTGTTCGTGTTTCCAATATAACTGTTTAGATTTCCTTGCTCTCCTCTGACAATGAACAGAGTAGTGCAGAGTTTGTTCCTGCAGTGTACACAAAGTAATATTTCAGAATATTTCCTAATACCTTTTTAAGTCAACGGTGCAATTATTCCTTACCAATTCCTGAAATCCTGGGTTACAAAAACCTGCTTTGATTGGTAACTCAGGGAGTTTTCCTTTCTGTTGCAGTGACAAACCATGTGGTAATGACAGCCTCGGGCTTCCCCGTGTAAAAGTTAGGCAACAAACATCTTGAAAACCTTTCCTGCATTTTCATAGCATGGGACTTTAGGCAAAAAGACTAGTATCATCTGTCGTTATATCAAACTAACGTATTATATATTCAGGTCACATTAATAATTAATATCCTACATATGGTATAAAATACATTTTTGCATCTATTATTTTTCTTGAGAATAACATATGTGAACTGTATTTTGCACGCAGCTTTATTTATATTTTTGGTAAACTACATATCAACACATGTTTCTGCACTGGGAATGGAGGTTTTTAATAAAAATTAGTCACATTCAGGATTCTTAACTCATTGTTTTTTACAATCTTACTCTTAGAACTCTTAGAACAAGAGGGATCACACCCCTTAATAATGTGTCTTTTTGCTTTTTAAATATCCCTTCCTCCCTGCTGCAACATTCATCGCAGGAACTAAAGTTGGAGGGCAAAGGAAAACAGACTTGTTTAGAAATCTTAAACGGGTAAAGTAAACAAAGTGAATATCATTTGGTAGAAAGCTATTAAGTCGAATTGTAATCTTTGCAGGAGTTTTATCAATGTCTGAGTTGGGTGTAATGTTGATTGGCAAGTTTTCGCATACTTATTTCCAAAACGGAAGAGTGAAGTCCTCACCTCTTACAATATTTTCCTACAAGCAGAAAGTCTGAATATATCTTCCCGCTTACGTTAATGTGCACTAGGTCATGCATGCTTTCAACAATTCATATTAAATCCAAGTTATCTCTGCATGTACTTGTGATAAGCTTGTAAACCTGTAAACAACATTCATCAGCATATTCACAGCTGAAATCCGTTTTGCACCTTTTCCACTAACCCTCTGTTTCAAGGGTCTTGTAGAAATAATTTCCTGATAACATAGAAATGTCAGTCATATTTCCCAAATTTTAATGTCAGGCATAGTCACTTCACTTTCTGAAAATATCACAAAATACATTTTGAAAGCAAATGGAATACAACATTTATAAATCTGAACTGAATGTAGTGAAAAATAACACTGGGCCAGATAAATTGCCAGCACTAAGCACCTTTGGTAACTGATGTACATGAATATTTCTACTTCCATCGTGTTCACAACACAGACAGACCCCTGAACTGGAGCCTGTGAAATACTGACTGAAGAGCCTCCTGAAGCATTTCCTACTTAGGGATTGAGAACAAATTTTCAGTGAAGTTTTTGTTTCTTAAGCTCCATCTGAGGATGAACAAGGTATGGTAGCGTTTCATGTCTGCCATTCTCAATATAATTTAAACTAGTCAAATGCATCAAATATAAATATGAATGTGAGATTTAGAAGAGATTTCCTATTAAAATAGGTTATTTTTTATTTTAAAATATAAAAGGAAAATTTATATTTTTCTACTGTAAGTATGAAGAGCGTGATTGCTGAATACAGGTGCATCTGAAGGACAGCAGTGTATTTGAAGCCATGATATTCAGAATAGAAGGCAGGTAAATTTTTATTTTGTTTTATTTTATTTTACTTTATTTTATTTTCTTTTATAGGTAAGAGACTTGGCCATATCACTATACAAGTAAGAGACTTGGCCTACAGCTCACTCTACACAGGTAAACAGTCTAAAACACAAAATAGAAGACAGTAGAAAGTTACAGTACGTTTTTTGCCTCATCCTTATAGTCATTAGGCTAAGCGTCTTGGAAAGGAAAATTCTAAGCTATGAAGTGTATTAATTACCAATACTTTTCTCCCCAGAATGCTTGTGTACTTCAGTCTCTACGCACGTTAAGCACTTGAGGATAATAATTACAAAAGCTATTTTCTAGACAACAATGCTAAAATAAAAATAAAAACAAAGCACCATTAAGTAAATGGGTTTTTACCTAATGGCAGTTAACTCCAGTCATTAGGTAAACTATATTAATGCACATTACTCCTTATGTCAATAATTTAATATTCCCCAAAATAATTTACACAAACACAGATAAGGATTTAAGAAAATAGAAGGAGGAATTATTCTAATGCTTCCTGAGTCAATAAAGGAGTCCTGTGAAGGCAGTTCCAGTTGTTACTTACAAACACAAGAGATCTGGGCTAGAGTAGTCACGCATGGATTTCCAGAGAGAGAAGGGAGCTTTAGGTCTCCATAATTGGCATCATCAAGTGTCACAAATCATAGTGACAACTGCCAAGTTTATGAATTAGAAGCTGGAATTAAGTCTCCCAAATCTGGACCTTGCTGCCATTAAATATCAAATTTAGACTCCTAAGTACTGGTGATATGTGCCATTAGATATCAAGTTTAGATTCATAAATGATAATGACATATGTGGAATAATTAATACCAGTGAAAGACCAGGTCTGTAGACCTTTCCATGCTGTCCACATAAATTCTCAAAATAAATGAAAATTAATATTATGTTCTCCATTTTCTGACATATTGTATGGAGTGATAATGGCTTTTATTTTGTCTTAAAAAAACTGCATGGCAACTGTGAATGGAGTGATCCCGCAGCTGTAAATTACCAGACTTACTGTCTTTCTAAGTTAAAGTAATCACTGTCTTAAAATTTATTTTTAAAACTATTATATACTTATCAAGAGAACAATTAAGAGAGATGCCACAATTGTAGCTAATGCAGAACTGGATAATCTGTAAGGGAAGAGATAAATCTCACACTTCCTGTAAATACATCATTCTTCTCTTTAGTATCATTCAGATTGCTCGAGCTTAAAATGAGATTCAACAAGGTCAAATGCCAGGTCCTGCACTTGGGTCACAACAACCCCAAGCTACAGGCTTGGGGAAGAGTGGCTGGAAAGCTGCCTGGCAGAAAAGGACCTGGGGGTGTTGGTCAATAGCTGGCTGAATACAAGCCAGCAGTGAGCCCAGGTGGCCAAGACGGCCAAGAACATCCTCACCTGTATCAGGAATAGTGTGGCCAGCAGGACTAGGGAGGTGATTGTACCCCTGTACCCAAAACTGGTGAGGCCCCACCTTGAATACTGTGTTCAGTTTTGGGCCCTTTACTACAAGAAAGACATTGAGGTGCTGGAGCATGTCCAGAGAAGGGCAACGACGCTGGTGAGGGGTCTAGAACAAAAGTTTTATGAGGAACAGCTGAGGGAACTGGAGTTGTTTAGTCTGGAGAAAAGGCGGCTCAGGGGAGACCTTATCACTCTCTACAGCTACCTGAAAGGTTGTAGCAAGGGGGGGGTCAGTCTTTTCTCCCAAGTAACAAGCGATAGGACAAGGGGAAATGGCCTCAAGTTATGCCAGGGGAGGTTTAGACTGGATATTAGGAAAAATTTCCTCACTGAAAGGGTTATCAAACATTGGAACAGGCTGCCCAAGGAGGTGGTGGAATCACCATCCCTGGGGGTATTTAAAAGGTGGGTAGACATGGTGCTTAGGGACATAGTTTAGTGATGGTTTTGGCAGTGTTAGGATCATGGTTGGACTCAATGATCTTAAAGGTCCCTTCCAACTTAGACGATTCTATGATTCTAAACTGAAACTCTGGGAGTTTTTATTCAGGGCCCCATGAGAAAAAGGTATGCACTGATCAGTAATCTTGGTTTGCAAATTCTGACTCTCATTCTGATTCATGCCAAAATTCTGCAAATGACCACGCCAGGAAAATGCTACTGCAAACCTGTACTGTTTCTCTCTACTTAAAAACTTTTACAAAGGTGTGCAACTCCTTCAGTTACTTTAATTAAAAGGCTCTACAAATCATACTAATGCAATAAACCTCACTTTGCCAGACTCTTGAGTTTTAACAATTAGGTTTAATTGTTTTTCAACAATGTCCCCTTTAGTATATATCAGGTACGAACAAATTCTCTTATGCAGCAGGAACTTTTCCATTTCAATGGCATTTGGTTTTTTTAATTATTTTTTTAAGGTCATTTAATAGTCAGTGCAAATAGAAGACCATTTTTCCTCTATTTGATGTCTCTGCACTATTTATTAGTATACAATAGAGAATTACTATATTATGGCCCAAGCACAGTCTGTCTATTTATTCTCACTCTTTCTTTAAAACAACTTTCATTTCTTTGTCTTCCATCCTTAAGTAAGTCCCAAATAATTCATGTCTTGCTAACCTCTCAAGTTCTCCATCCAGTAATTAAAGTTTTGGTTTTTAAAGTAACTGAACATGCTGTGCAGAGCTGACACAGAGTGCAACCAACAGCTTTTAACACAAAAGGGAATCGCACCATATTGATCATAAAAGGTGCTTTTACTGGGGAAAAAAAACAACACAACATTATGTTTTCTTCTAACCTACTTTTGACTTCTCCTGTGGAACTTGTAAATGAAAGAAAACTCAATTTATGTGATGCAAAACAGGTACTGTGATGTTTGAATCAGAGGGATTGGAAGAATACATACAGGTGTGTATTAAAATTCAGAGAAATGTCCTTGTCTGGGAGTCTACATCTTCCACTTTCTTAGTGCTATATCTTGCATTCAGATCTGAATGTCAGATTTTCCACAGCACAATGACACTTCAAAGCAGCACTTGTCTCTGCTCAAGTAATGTGATGGCAGAATTAAAGGGATGATCCACAATCTGGTGTAAACTAGAGCTCATTAAAAATAAGAACATTCTCCATAAATTTAAGGTGAAAAGATATCTTTTATCAGGCTTTAAAATTTGCATTAGTTTTACAGGAAGGCAGCATCTGAGCTGTTAAGTAAGATGGTAGCTGTTTGGACATGCATGATAACATTCTCTGACCCTGCTTCTATTAACACATGTGGGACCATTTGTACAATCGTGCCTCAATCTCATGGTGATATTGAGAAAATCGCCCCTCAGGAACTGATAATTGTCACAAGAGGTGATGATATAAAACCTGAAATTTTATCCAAGGTGATCTCCTCTAAGACTAACTGGTCAAAGAAACCACAAGGGGAAAACCAATTCTTCCTGTAGTTTTGACCAAAGCACAGTGGCTCTGGTTCAAGATGAAGTTATTGAAGAAGTGCTCTGACATACTCTAGCTACTGTTATCTTCAAAGAAGCAAGCAAGCAGAAAATTCATGATAGTATATTAAAATTCAAAGAAGGGAAGAACTTAAGAATAGGGAATCTTGTTAAAAGTAGATTGAAAAGAGACAATTAGATGACACCCTTTTAAAGGGCATGGAGCCTATCTGAAAACATCACATTATAGGTTTGGGATATACCATGTATTAACCACAACAACCCGCCTTCAAAAAACCATCACAAGAAACCAAAACTCAAAAGCCAACCAAAGAAAAACCTAGAATAACTAAACACAGTGGCTAGTAAAATTAAAAAGACTTCCTCCTGAATTAAGAATACGGAAATCAAAAGCAAGGAAAACAGAGAATGCATAGTATGTGGCAAGTTAGATTTCAAATCACGGGCAGACCAAAAAGGTTTTGAGAAATAATCTGCTAAGCTCATAAAAACTGCCTATAAACCCCTGTTTTAATACATTAGAAGCAGGAACCAGGCAAGGGCCTGTAAGGTTGACAGATGGTAGGAAAAAGAATAAATAACCTCTTTGTGCCATCACTACGGAAAAAACAGATACATTTTCCAACTTTCTTTATATGGGAAAAGTCGAAGAAATGGTCTCAAATGGAAGTGCCAATAGAATTGTTCTTAGATAAAATGAAAAATACTTGTAACTGGTTGTGTGAATTCAATGGTACTCATTAACCATTTTTAAGGGAACTTTAAAATATGATTTTAAAACTACCGTGTGCTGTGTTTCATGTCTTTTTAAATCACAGACTCACACAGAATGGCTGAGGCAGGAAGGCACCCCTGGAGATTACCTAGGGCAGCCCCTTGCTCGGGCATAGAAACATAGAATCATAATATAGTTTGGGTTGGAAGAGAGCTTCAACAGGACATCTTCAACTAGATCAGGTTGCTCAAAGCCCCATTCAGCCTGGCCTTGAACATTTCCAGGGATGGGACATCTACAACTTCTCTGGGTAACATGTTCCAGTGCCTCACCACCCTCAGAGTGAAAAATTTCTTCCTGAGATCTAAACTAAATCTACCCTCTTCCAGTTTGAAGCCATTACTCCTCGTCCTATCACTACAGGCCCTTGTAAAAAGTCCCTTTCCAGCTTTCTTGTAGGCCCCTTCATATACTGGGAACCTGCTCTAAGGTCTCCCTGGAGCCTTCTCTTCTCCAGGCTGAACAACCCCAGCTCTCTCAGTCTGTCTTAGAGGAGAGGAACTCTAGCCCTCTGACCATTTTTGCGGCCCTCCTCTGGAACTACTCTAGTAGGTCTATGTCTTTCCTGTGCTGAGGGCTCCAGAGCTGGACACAGTATTTCAGGTGTGGTCTCACGAGAGCAGAGTAGAGAGGCAGAATAACCTCCCTCAACCTGCTGGCCATGCTTCTTTTGATGCAGCCCAGAATACATTGTAGGTTCAGCTTTTTGTCCACCAGTACCCGCAAGGCCTTCTTGGCAGGGCGATTCTCAATCACAGCAGGGTCAGCTAAAGCAGGTTGCTCAAGGCCATGTACACTTGGGTTTTGAATATCTCCAAGACTGAGACTCCACAATTGTGCTGGGCACCCTGTTCCACTATTCAACCACTCTCACAGTAAAAAAGGATTTTCCTGTGTTTCAGGTTGTGCCCATCACCTCTTTATCCTGTCAAGAAAAGCCTGGTTACATCTTTAATCCCGTCATTGGTTATTTATATACACGAATCAGACCCCTCTAAGCTTTTTTCTGCTCCAGGCTGAATGGTCCCGGCTCTCTAAACTTCTCCTTATATGACAGATGCTCAGGTCAGTCCCTTAATCATCTTTGTGGCCTTTCCCTGGACTTGCTCCAGTATGTCCTATCTCTCTTATATTGGGGAGCCCAGCACTGGTCCCAGCACTCCAGGTGCGTCTCACCAGTGCTGAGCAGAAGGGAAGGGTCGTTTCCTTCAACCTGCTGGCAATGCCTTTCGTAATGCAACCTAGGAGGTTGTTGGCCGCCTTTGCTGCTAGGGAGTATTGCTGTCTCATGTTCAACTTGGTGTCCATGAGGACACCTCCCTCCCCCTCCTGGGCCCTTTCTGCAAAGCTGATTTCCAGCTGGTAGGACATTAGCCTGTATGGGTGTCTGGTTTTTTTTTTTTCCCAGGTGCAGGACTTTGCACTTCCCCTTGTTGAACTTCATAAAGTCCCTGCCAGCCCATTTTGCCAGCATATTGAGGTTCCTCTGAAGCACAACTCAACCCTCTGGTCTATCAACAGCTCCTCCCAGTTGTATCAACTGCAAACTTGCTGAGGGTGAACTCTGTTCCATCATCCAGGTCATTAATGAAGATGTTAAACAGTATTGGCCCTAGATCGACCCCCCGGTGTGCACCACTAGGTACCAGTGTCCACAAGAACTTTGTGCCACTGATCACAATCCTTAGAGCATGACAGTTCAACCAGTTTTCAGTCCACCTCACTGGCCACTTATCTAGTCCTTATTTCATCAATTCGTGCATGAGGATGTTACAGGAGACTGTGTCAAAAGCCTTAGTAAAGTGAAGATAAACAACATCCACTTCTCTGCCCTGGTCCACTAAGTCAGTTACCTTAATGTAGAAAGCTATCACATTGGTGAGGCATGATTTCCCTTTCGTAAATTTACAGTGGTGGCTCCCAGTCCTTGAGCCTTAAGGAGGATCCTGTGGTCACTAAAGCCAAATCCCTGCTGTCAAGATCAGCTGCCTGTTAGGTGTTGACCTGCAGGGTCCATCCACTCCTCCTCAAGCCTTCCCCCTCACTGGCATTATTGAGGAGACAACACCTGGCTCCCTTGCCCTAGACTTTCTCCTCCAAAGCCATGCAGTCACAGTTGATATGCCTTGGGTCTTCCCTGGCCATATTGCCGGTGCCCACATGGAAAAGCAGCAGGAGAACCGTCCAAGGCCTGGATGAGCCTTGGCCTTCTCTGCATGATGTCCAGGCTCTGAAGTCTTAGCAAGCAACAAACCTCCCCAGGCAGCAGGTCAGGTTGGCAGGTGGGGGCTTCCATATAGCTGTCTTAGGGAGTCTCCCAGCATGATGCTTCATCACTTCTCCCAATGCTGCTGTGTGGCTCAGGCTCAGCGGCTCAGGACTCTGGCTAGACGCAGATCCTGGTACCATCTCTGCAACTCAGGTGTTAACTACATCCATCATTCTGGGGCCAGAGCCCTCCAGGCTTCACTGTCGGGATCCTTACTTCGCAACCCCATAAGCACAAATCTTGCCTGCTCCCCCTTGGGTACACCTGGGGATTGAGGCTTTCTTTCTATCTGGGGTCTCAGAGAACACCCAGTCTATCTCCTTCCCGTCACCTGCGGTGCTGTACCCTTATTCCATAGCCCCTCTGCTTAGTCTCTGTACCAAAGTCAAGAAGAATAGGGAAGTGACAGCAGATCTTGAGGGTTTCAGCAATGTCTGTGGGAGAACATGTCCTACTTCCATACCAGGTAAATCAATAAAAAGCATTATAAAAGATTAGACTTAGTGGATGAAAAGATAAATTTAATATATTAGGGTAGCAATAACCACCAGCTTTTATGGAAGGGAATAAATCTTTAAAAATCTACTGACGTTCTTTGGGGAAAGTAACTGTGCATAGATGACTGTGACGAGGGCAATATAGAGCGCATGGATTTCCATGTCACTTTTGACAAAGTTCTTCACTAAAAATTCCTGTAGAAAATAAGCTACAGAAGAGACAATAGGTATGGCCAGGTCATGAATTAATAGAGGTTTGAACACAAGAAAGAAAATAGCCAGTATTTACTGTGAGAAGTTTACTACTGGAAGAGCCTTGCAGAGCTCTTACGTAAAGGCATCCTAATGTTCAACATGTCCATAAATAATCTAGAAAGGAGGGTGAATAGGGAGACAAACAAATTGGTACTTATTAACAGTGGGTCAAAACTAAAACGGACTATCAAAAGTCACAAAATGTTCTCATGATACTGGATGCCTAGGTAATAAAATGCTAAATGTGCAGGAAAACCACCCCAGTTTCTACCTCCCAGAAAAGAAGTTTTGAAGATCTTGTGAATATTGGTCTATACTTATCAGTTTAATGTTCATCTGTAGTCTGAAGGAGCATATAATATTAGGAAAAGAATAGAGAACAAATAAAGAACAAACAAGAAGTTCATACCAATGGATAAATCTCTTCATTATATGAATTTTAAATGCTGCCTATTGCTGTGTATCCCAATTTAAAAAAAAAAAAAAAAAAAGAACATAGAAATAATACAAGAAATAGAAAGAAGGGCTAAATAAAGGATAAAGAAGTTAAAAAGTTTAAGTCTTTTTAACTTTTTGGGAAAGAGATAACTTTTGGGAAAAGAACAAGAGATGTCTGGTTGTACTGGCAGAATTTCAAAGAAACTGATAAAATTTATAAGGTGAGTAAATATGAAAGGTTTTCGCTTCCTCAGAATACAACAACTAGGGGCATCGAAGTAAGTTATCATAGTTTGAAAAAAAGAAAGGACAGTACTTTTTCCACAGGATATATAATCAAGCTGTGGAACCTTTTACCACAGGATGTACGGCGTCATCAGAAACTTGATGTCTTTAAAAGGAGTTAAACGAATTCACAGAAAGGTTTGTGAATAGTATATAACACAAATATGGATACCTCCACTTCAAATATGAACCTCCACTTCAGCAAAGACTGTAACAACCAAAGGTTGTCAGAAGGTTATAGCACAGGAAATGTCATTCTGTTTTTATACTCTTTCCCTAACCATCTGATAATGGCCACATGCAAAACAGGAGGCCAGTCTAACTGGACGTTCAGCTGGAGCCAGTACAGCTGTTCAGTTACTCTTTAAAATTCGAAATGAACCATTTCCCTAAAGTCCAAAATCCTGTAACATCCCAAAGTTCTCATTAAGACAGCAGAGAATAAAGAAGAATAACAATTCTGCGGTAACAAGCATACTTTATGTATTTCTAAAGAAGAAAACAAAACCTTCAATTAGTAGCAGCAGGGGATGTTAGATGTAAATTGCAGTCCTTTTTTTTTTTTCTGAAGAACAAGTGGGAATTTAAAAAGCCAAACAATTGATTAATTCTGATCTATATTTCTATTTGAAAACTATGAAACTTCTGGCAGCTTTCCATCCATTATTGCATTCCTGATTATCAAGGTGAACATGTAAAATTTGCTTTATCTACTCTTTGCCTTTAAAACAGCATTTTCTCACTGGATTTCAGCTAAACACAGCTGGAAACTCTAGATAAAGGCAGACATTTCTGATGGAGACCAAAGTGTCTCTCAGATGTTCCCTCAAATGTGCTAAAAAAGCTACAAACTGAGTCACTTCCACAGTAATGGGATTAGAAATAGCCTGCAGGGAAGCATGTGCCAAATGGTGCCAACTAGCAAGGATTATAACAAAAAACTGTGACATTATAAAAATACCTCAGAGTGAGGCTCTGGGTGGTGGAATTGCAACTTGCCAGCTCAAAAGAATGTGCCTCATTAAAATGACGGGAGTATGCTGAAGCAGTGATTTGTGCAGAAACATGATCCTCTTGATAGCTCAGTACCTAATCTTTTTCAAAATCCTTGTTGGTTGACCATCAAATTCATAAATGTCAATTAGGTCCGAAAGGAAAAAAAAAAAAAAAAAGATGGTGATAGGGTATGGTGGTGAAGAGAAAGAAGGCAGAGAAAGCTGGGGAGGGATCAAGCTTTAAAAGTTTGTTTTTTTAAATAACCTCAGACATAAGGAAAAAATTGCATTGCTATATGCATCAAACATTAAGAACAAGCAACCTTTTTAACCCTGTAGTCTCTTACAGAAAACATTTGGAGACAATACATTCAAATTAGCTCTTAGGTTTCCAGGGAATTTCAAAGGAGCTGAAAGCTGGTCTGATGGGGACTGTAACAAACATTGTGGGTGCTCAGCATTTCTGAATTACTTGTTTTGCACATAAAACCAGAGAACACTCCTTCGGGCACCGTTGCCCTAAACTGCCTTACCTGTGAGTTAAAGCCATGTATGAGTTTGACTCCCTCTTCAGATAGGTTTGTATCCTGTAAAATGTAATCACTCCTACAACTCAAACCAAATGTGTTGTTGAGATTCTGAAACCTGAAAACTGTGTTCAGGCATCAATTACTGTCTGGAAAAGTAATCCTCACCTGTAAAAAGGGAAAATTAATCAGCAGCTATATAGCAGCACAGCCTTTGGATGAGCAGCTACTCTCTTCCCGCACGGAAAAAGGCAGATTGGGTGCTAATAGGAAGAGGCTGTCCCTTACCAGACACACATCTACATGGAGGCATGTAGCTCTGAAATACCTGGGTCGTCTCCTCAGCATCTTTGGACAGGAGAAAAGCTGAAGGAGAAGAATGTTTTGGTTTCAGCAAAATCTTTCCCTGCCTAGACAGAGAGGGACTGGATCCCATTTCCTTTACGAGTATCATGTAAGATAGGGAGGAGGAAAAAAGAGAGGTAAATTGAAAAAAAACAAGCAAGAATTCTAGCTCATGACAATGTGTTTTATGGTATTGCTGTTACTTCTGTGATTTTCTGGTTTAGAATGACCACTGTGCTTTTCACACATCACCATACTGTATTTCCTGAATTAAAAAAAGGTATGCCACTATCTCATTCTTGTATCTTCAATCATACAAATAATTTGAAACAAAATCTTCACAGAATCACAGAATCACACAATAATAGAATGGCTCGACCTCTGAAGGTCATATAGTCTAACCCCCCCTGCTCAAGCAAGGTCACCCAGAGCAGTTGCTGGGAACATGTTGAATATCTCCAAGGATGGAGACTACACAACCTCTCTGAGCAACTTGTGCCAGTGCTTTGTCACCTTCACAGTAAAGCAGTGTTTCCTGATGTTCAGAGGAAACCTCCCGTGTTTCAGCTTGTGCTCATTGCGCAGTGGTCCTGTGCACCAGTAAAAAGAGCATGGCTCCATCCTCTTTACACACTCCCCTCAAGTATACATTAATAAGATTCCCCCTGAACCTTCTCTGCTCCAGGCTGACCAGTCCCAGCTCTCTCAGGCTTTCATCATAGGAGACATATTCCAGTCCCTAAACCCTCTTAGTTACCTTCCCCTGGGCTCTCTCCAGTATGTCCACGTCTCTCTTGTACTGGGGAGCCCAGCACTGGACACAGCACTCTACATGTGGCCTCAGCAGTGCCAAAGAGAGGGGAAGGGTCACATCCTTTCATCTGCTGGCAGTACTTTGCCTAATGCAGTCCATCATACCATTAGCCTTCTTTGTGGCTCATGTTCAACTTGGTGTCCACCAGGACGTCCAGGGCCTTTTCTGCAAGGCTGCTTTCCAACCAGTCAGCCCCCAGCATATACTGACACATGGGATTGTTCCTCCTCAGGTGCAGAAGTTGTCACTCCCCCTTGTTGAACTTCATGAGGTTCCTGTCAGCCTGTTTCTCCAGCCTGTCGAGGTCCCTCTGGATGGCAGCAACAACCCTCTGGCATATCATCTGCTCCTCCTAGTTTTGTGACATCAGCAAACTTGCTGAGGGTACACTCTGCCCCTTCATCCAGATCATTAATGCAGATGTTAACCAGGACTGGACCCAGTATTGATCCCTGGGGTACACCACTAGTCACTGCCCTCCAACTAGACTGTGCCACTGATCACCATCCTCTGGGCCTTGCCTTTCAGCCAGTTTTCAATCCGCCTCAATGTCTTGTCATCCAGCCCATACATCAAGACCTTGTCTATAAGGATCTTATGGGAGGCAGCATCAAAGGCCTTTCTGAGTCCAGGTAGAAAATATCCACTGCTGTCCCCTTATCTACCAAGCCAGTCATTTCATCATAGAAGCTTATCATGTTGGTCAAGCACGAAATGTTAATGTAAAGCAAAATACACACATGAAAAAACAAGGGGTTTTCCTCATGAAGGGCTTGTGAAAAATCTTAATTTAATACACCTAAGTCTTGAGTTAATAAAGAATATACCTATGTATTTTCATTAAAACTTCTTTTCTATCCCAGAGAAACACCCTGACATAACACTGTTCACACCAGAGGTGAATAAGAGCCTTTAAATCCTCCATGGTAGTTGGAATTATACATGAGTATAATCTAAAGTTTGAAAATATTTCAAGATGAGTTATTTGGACTTAAAATATATTCCTAGAATTTTGTACTTTCTCTGTTGAACAGCTTAGAAACAGCTGATAATTCTTTGTTGTATATATACTATTGTTATCTGAGTATTAGATTTACTGAATTGTTGAAGACTCGCTGTTCAGTTAGAGTAACAAAATATCAGAATTAATAAGGATAAATCAAATCAAAACCTATGTTTAGAAGAAATTCAATGCAATCTGATTTGACCTAGAAATACTGAGCTCCTTTGAGTACCTAAGCCTCTAAAAAAAACCCCAATAAAAAAATCCCTGAAGTAAAAAACTAAGCAAATTCAAACAAAAAAGGAAACAAACTAAAAAAACCCACATAATGAAATATAGTAAACCAGAGCATGGGTGACATGTTCCAAGTTTGCATCAGAAATTAAAATAAGAAAGGTTACCGTGGACAGGACTTCAGTCTTGCACCTGAAACAGTCAACAGAACTAAATTCTGCTTGTTAATCATAGAATACCACTGAGAGTAAAAACTTATGTATAGATTAGATTGTTTCCCAAAAAAGGACAGGATGGCTTTGTTGCATGTTTGATTCAGGATTAAATTTTTGGAGTTTTAAAATACATGCTGCACTTGACCCTAATCTCTCATCTTCCTTTGGGTCGTGCCACTGTTTTTTCTTCCATTTCTCTTCCAATCAAGGTCTGGCTGAATCTTCAAAAAGCTGGTGTTTTGGCTCAAACTAATTTAGTTTATCAAATGTTTTGTGGTTTTATCTTTTCACCTTGGTAAACATATTTACTGGCATTCTCTATATCCATGCTGGCATTCCCCATGTCCATGGTTCTCTTTTTTTTTTTTTTTTTACCATTGTGTGTTCCTAACCTTTTTTGCAATTACCATCAGCAGTAACAATATTAGGCAGTTCTGTTTATTAAAATCCTTTTTGTCATGGATTCAAATCAAACTTAAAGCCTAAGTGAATAAATCCAGCAGACAAAAGGTAAACTAAGCCTATGTTTAAGATCTCAATAAGCAAACAACAATGTAGAACTCCAGCTGAGGTCAACAGACAGCTAAGTATAAAGTCATATAATTAATTTAGCATTCCTAGGATATATTTAGGATCTGGTTTTGTTTTAAAATCTTTAAATTCCGGTTTTGTTTTTAAATCTTCAAATTCTAGTTAATGTATCTTGCAGCATTATCCATTTGTGATTTTTCTAAGCTTCTGGGTTTTCTTTTCCTTTTGTTAATCTCACCAGAGAAGTCAAGCTCAATTAGTAGCTCTGGGAATTCAAGTGAAATATTGAGATGCATTAATTTGTCAAAATACCGTACATGTTGCCATACAGGCCATTCAATATACTTTTTTTTTTTTAAAGCTAAACAACACTCCCTTCTTATAAAAGATATTTAGCATTTTTCTGCTTATTTACTTGAAAGTTTCAACTCTGTATATATAATAGGAAATACTGTATATTCCATTTGCCAACATGTAAGTGCCCTACCATTAAAATTAGATCCTGTTCCTTTATCTGCAGAAACATACCTGATACTCTATATGCAACCGAACTCCCTTGCACTGCAGTTTCTTCTTAGAATATCCTCAGTGAACACACTGTGCTAAAGGCAGTCAACTGCACTAGTGCACTGGTCCCATTCATTTCAAAGTCATCTGTTCCTTAATGTACTTTGTCTAAATATTTTATGAAATAGATGTCAGGCATCTTAACTGGCTTTTGTTCTCCCTGTTGTTCTATGATTAAATACTTCCTCAGTAAACTCCAAGGGGAAATAAGCCTTTAAATTTATGAAAGATATAAACTTTGAGTGTGAGTCACTTGCCACTCTTCTACTCAGGTGCTTCAAGGCATATCCTGTGCATTGTTAGGTAGAAAATTCAGGGCACTGACTGACTTTAGCAGAGCTATGGCAGTTTATGCCAGTGTCCTAGGAAGGATGGCAACTAAAAAATTCACAAGCATCTTTATTTTGAAATGTTTATGACCTTTAGTTAAGGCCATCTAGACTTTTTAATTCTGCAGTTGTAAAGCATCTAAAATGGGCTGAGAAATTCTGTATCTTATTTTTACATCAACAACATAAAGAAGTGATTTTGTTCTGAAAATGGAACATTTTTTAATTTTTCTGGTGTAAAAGAGGTAGGAACCCATTAAAAAGCTGTGACTGACTCTGTAGATTCAGCATGCACAGGGCGGGGAATGGATGATGGGAAGCACTCTACACTGATGCCCAGATAAAAGTTTCCCTTATTTGCTAATTTTTTAGGTCACCTATTTTTCCACATCAGAATATTAATGCCTCTAAATTATTCCTTAGTTCCACCTAAGCCCTAGTCTTTCTGACTTTTGAGTCACCAAATCAGTTACACTATGGTGGATCCTTTCCAAGTTCAGGAGTAAACAGGAGGAAAAGTGTTTAGAGGTCAGATGTGTCCTGTAACCATACATTTAATATCCCAAATTCAAGGTCCTAAGTCTTTTTTATCTGGCCATTCCTGCTTGAGTGTTTGTACAGCACCAAACACAGCTCATCATAACTCTTGCCTGGCCTCTTATCCATTCCAGTACAGCCAGCACACTAATTACTAAACTTTGCCATGTGAGTAACATTTTGAAAATAATTCACACTGACCTTTTGAAAAACATATCTAAAACCCCTGGTGCAGCAGACAGCACCAACAAAATTACAATCTAGAGCTCCTCTGAAGGCATACATT
Source organism: Burhinus bistriatus (assembly GCA_013397275.1). Lineage (NCBI taxonomy): Eukaryota > Metazoa > Chordata > Aves > Charadriiformes > Burhinidae > Burhinus > Burhinus bistriatus. The sequence continues at coordinate 137,471 of VYXH01009250.1, read as the reverse complement.
TTAAGATTTGTACATCTTAAAAGCAAGACTGTTTCAATGGAGTGTGCAAACAGGTATTTTTCCACTGCAAAAAAACAGGGCAATTTTTCCGTGTTTTGGGTCAAGCCCCAGCGAAAACCAATAATAGGGTTTAAGTTTTACCATTTCCAATTCTTGTTAAGTCCATGAGAATGGATTAATACTGTGCCATACCCTGTATTTGTTATGGCTATGAGGGTAATGAAACTCACAAACGTTCATTCCAGAAGTGCCAGTGCGGTAGGCTAGATGACGTTATATATGCTGCAGTTTTTGAACACACTGTGGTTTGAGGGTCTGGCCCCATTCTCTGCTATCAAGCAGGTTGCTGAACTCCTGAAAGAAGATGAGTGCTCAAGAAATTATATTTCCAGAGTGCTACAAAGGTCAAGGTAATACTATATTCCATTTTTCTCTTCTCCATGCTGAGTGATGGATTAAGAACTTCATTCTCTTTATAAGTAACAGGAAAAGAAAGAATGTATGCTGGGCCAGATACTCTCTGATTTAAAAATGGCACTGCTTCAGTTGCCTGCCGTGAAGCTAGAGCACTGTATTTCAGTTGATGAGACGGTCCTACATATCTGTTATTATGAAATAAGAAAATAATTGTGCAACGACTCAAATGCTGCTCCTTAGACATGGAAAATCTTTTCTTAGATGTATAATCCCAATTCAGTTTATAAAATCTGGTTACACGTATTCCATATATAAAATGTGAACAGTAGTTTTAATTAGGACTGTACGAAATCTTGATATATGGCTATTTGTCAGGTAAATTGTTGAACTATTATTCCTCAGCAACATTCAGAATCCCACTTATATCCAGTAAGCTGGTACATACAGGTCTAGAAAGGCACATAAAGCAAGGATGTAGTGGGCTGTAACTGTGAAATATTACTGCTTGTTTCTGCCTCACAGATTTTAGATTAGCCTTTACTGTCTAGAAGTACTGTTGAATAATATGCCACTATGAAGTGCTAAGGATTGAATTCTTATTCTACAAATTTGTCCTATATGGTACATAATACATCATCTCATCTCTCTACTCTCCTTCTCTCTTTAATCTTTCAGATATTATTTTATCTCTGCTTGCATATATATAAAAATATATCCAGATTTGTAAATTAATTGAAGATGCAATCACTATAACATGGAATGAACTAAAATTTCTCTATGACTTTCAGGATCTAAGAACGCAGTAGTTCCTCTGGCACAGCTAATTTTGACAGCTACAGATGAAAATAAAAGATTGAAAACTCTGTTTCTATGATTGATTGGCCAGAAACATTCCTAGGCACAACCCAAGCCCTGAGGTTTGGGAAAGCTGGAACTTCAGCTGGGTTTTACAAATGAACCTTCTACGAATATAGAACACACATCTAGCTCCTGTAAAACAACACTGGCTTCTTAAACGCCCTTGTCGCCATACTTCTCGACTTCAATTTGAAGAATATCCCCTCCTGCTCTTCACCTGCTGACCCTGTGGTGGTGACAATACAGTCAGAGTTAGGCATTAGCATCATTTCTGGTACAACCTTTACCCAAAGCCCAAGTGCCCTTTCTCTGCTATAAACACCTTTTCGATAGAGAGTCAGGCCAGAGATCAGAAAATATCCTTGGGGAAAACAAGCATGTATCATCTTGTCCCCAGTAAAGTGAGAAGGTTATTCAGCTGTTATTGTAGTCCTGAATCTGCTAAACAGCTCTTGGCGTATGGAAGCACATTAAGTTCATTCAGTCCGAAAGATTTCACAGATAATGGAGACATCAACCCAATTTTAAAAAGGGGAAACTTTAACCATATTTGAAACTGAGAAATTAACATATCTAAATAGCAACCATTGGATACAAACATACTGTTTTTTCTTCCTTACAGACCAGGGATTTTGTACTTTAAAAAAATGCATAAATTTAAAACAACCTCAGTGTAAAAATATTTTCATGTCTAGGTTAAACTGTTTATTAGAACTGTCAAGAGCTCCTGTCATGAGTACCCAGTCCAAGTATAAAGGAGGTGAATCCTGCAGTCTTTTTCTTTCTTTTTCTTGTGTATAGAGCACTAAGGGGAAAATATAGAATAAATTATTCTAGATTTCAGGGTTTCATTTTAAATTTTCCGTGGCCTATTAGCAAGCAGAATTCCAGTACCACAAGACAATCATAATTGTAAATTAATATAGTCAAAAACATATAGCAAAAAAAGTGGCTGCTCATGCCTCTTTGGTATAGTCTCTATTTCATAACCTATTGTATTGCTTGCCAGAGTCCCTTTATGTCCCCCTACCCTAATGCCTTGTCTTCTCTCCAGATAAGAGGAGGAGGAGAATTTGAAAGCAGACCCATACCCTGCCATTCCTCCCTGTCCGCTTCAGTGTGTCTCAATAAAGTAGAGCTGATCTCTGTCTGTGCCTGTGCAAGTATGACTATGGGGGCTTAGGAGTCCTAAGGAGGTAGTGGAGTGTCCCGATTTGAGCGACACAGGATTAATTTCTCTTTCAGTAATTTTACTTTTCAGTAAGGTCTCTTCTAATGCTAGGGAAAACTGCACCTTTAGAACACTCTAGGGTGTGAAATTGTTAAAAATATTTACTGTGGTATGTGGCTTTCAAGGTCTCAGTGTTTTCGAGCTAGCCAGGTGCAGGGATGAGGAGGAGCAATACCCGGGCACTTGACCCAAGCTGGCCAAGAGGATTATTTCATACCATGAACATCACATTCAGTATAAATTAGAAAGTGCTGAGGAGTTTTTCTCCTCTATGACAGCTGCTATCCTGAGAACTTCTTGCCCCAGCACCAGACCCCTGAGACCTTCCCTTCCTCCCGAAGCCGTAGCGCTCGCTGTGTCCAACATTTGCTGTCCACTGCTGGGAGTGCACGGCTTCCTACTGATAGAATTGGCTGACTATAATCCTTATATATTTTATATTGGTATCAGGATCAATATTGGTTCTTTAGTATTATTAATGTTAATTATTTAGTGTTACTCTATTAAATGTTTATATTTCAACCCTTGGGTTTCCTTGTTTTTTCCTCACCTGGGAAGGGGTCATTGGGTGGTATAATAATTTTCTAAATGACAATAAATTGTTGTGGGTTTTTCAAACTGTAATATGGAGACAGAAGGGGGTACCCCAATTCTCGTCTACTTTGCACAGCAGATCCTGTCCTGAGGGAATAGTTTCACACTGTGGATGAGAAGAGCATGGCAGAGATGTGAGGTATTGAACACACTGTCATTCACAGCCTCTCCACTGACCCCTGACAAACCTGTCCACAAAGTTTAGAATTAAAATACTTTTTCATATTATGTTAGGAAGGCTTCAAATGTTTTTGCCTATTGCCTTCATGGTACTGACCATGTGAGTAAACTTGATATGAGAATCCATGTGCATATACACATAAAATGGCCCTGATGGAGCTACTGGTTTTGCATACTATATCTATGCAAATCAATGATTTACCTAGTAATAATTATTGTAATCTATAAATTGGAACAGATTCCTCTGTGTTTGGGAACTCACAATTTTTTACTTTCAGGATGAAGTTACACAAAAGTCTCTCAAACGTTAAATTCTTTTTTCTTGCCAATAATTGGAAAAAACCTTAGGATTTAAAAAATCTGTGGAGTGGGATTTTAAAAATGGTGCAAGGATGATCTCATGTTGTGCAGAAAACAAGCCAGTGAAGCATATATTCTTGCAGCTCAGAGGAAAACATATTCTTTATCTAGTCATTGATATTGATTAATTCTGTAATAGTCATAAAGCATCTCAAGAAACCATGTAAAAAAGAAATATCATTCATACACCTCATAAGACATTTATTCCATTCACTCCACCAGAAAAAATGCTATGTACACACTTAATGTAAAACAATCCATATCAAGACTAAAAAAAAATAATCCAGCAACAAATTTTCCTGTGTGAAACTTTGTGTAGTCCTGTCAGTGCCTGGATACTACATAATCAACAGAAATTTGTGCTGGGGGATTGGAGTTTCTCCTTTTCTGTCACATATTTATAGCATATAGCCTGGTTTAACATTACACGCTAAATTTCAGCCAGGTTAAACCTGGGTTATGCAAAAATACAGCAGTGGATTCCTCTAAGTGAAAAGGTCACTAGACTACATAGGTGTGTTTGTTTTCCTTAAAATTAGTGTCATAGCCTTCTTTCCAATGAAAGCACTTTTTAAAGGAAAACCCAAACCGAACCAAAAGCAAGTTGTTTGACTTTTTTAAAGAAGACAAGACAAAACTTGTCACGTTTAAGAAAAACCCAACAACACAAATAACAAACTGTTTTGGTTTTTTTCCTGTTTTCATCAAGCTCTGTGCTACACAAGCAAGGCAAAACTACATACCTCCAGTGGTTCCTGGTAATTTTACTTAACCTTTTACTACCCTTACTTGTTTCCTCTGTGGGTACTTGGGCAATGCATGCATTCATGTGAGATTTTCTGTTTCAAGAAACAAAAACTGAATTTATAACACGCTAAGTCTGCATTATGAAACTTCTGGCATTATATACGGCAATGCTATTGTTGAATTGCAGCAAAAATCTTGTCAGTCATTAAAAGTACTGCTCATGCACTACAAATAACGCTAAAGAACTCCTGGTCTGGTTTCAGCACAAACATGTACTTCTAGCCTCTTAAATTGTCATTTGACAACTAATCATATTCTGACCCGAGGACTGTATTTAATTAGAGGACAGCAACACAAGAGCATTTGCAATATATGCATCTAGGCATTGTGTCAGTAGCCATTTTTCCTATGTTACAATGTTCACAACCCTGACAACATCACTTCTTACTGTGCTAATTAAAGCAGGGTGACTAAGAAAAAAATTATTTGTCTAGTCTTGTGTACAAAATAATTTATGAAACTGATCAGTCAATATTATTTTGAAAAATTTACTGCAATGAGGCTGTGTGTATAGCAGAAAATAATCAAAAATACATCAAACCATTTATTTAAAAATATAAACAGAGTGAAAATTATCCAGCTAGATAGTCTGATTATATGGTTTCCTCTTTCTGCATATTTCTTCATTTTGAAAAAGCAGAAATAATTGTAGAGTATTTGAGAGCTAGAAAACTGAATGTTTCTGCTCTTTCTGGGTTTCACATTATTTGGGTCAATACTCTGTGGAAATAAAAGATCTGTTTACATCAGCTGAGAGTAAGTTCCATAAGATAAAAATTTGCATCTAGGAGTTTGTTTGGCATGATGAATTATCTGACAGCATCCGTTCAGCATTTGTGCCTTTCTAAATTGAACTGTATACATATATATATGAATATATATGTAGTATAAAGTCAGCAGAGCAGCTCAGAGTTCCTGAAATATTACGGAATACTAGATTTTGCTTCATATCTATCATCCTGATTCAGTGACTATCTAATTCTAATATGGTTCAATGTATCTCCATATTAAGTGCCAGCCCTGCTAGAGATACTCAGCAGTCATTGGGACTCTGCAATAATGAATACCCATCCTCAGGGATCCTTCTGCAAAGAGTCTCAGTGCTTTATAATTTAAATTCTACTGTGATAAGCAGCAACGGGTACCCTGCTCAGCTAAATGGTTTTACTGAAATACTTTACCATCATTGAAATACTGTGCCAAATGTAAGACAGCTCACTGATTCAAACAGGAAAAGCTAAAGCTTAACTTGGTACTATAACATGGAAACCTAATAGTAGCTTTTATTTTTTAGGGAACTGACTTTTAGGATACGAACATAAGTGAGAGAAGGAGAAAATGATTTCTGGCGAAAAGGGCAGCATGATCACTGCTCTGGCTAAGAAGCAAACTCCGGTTGCTTTTATATTCCCAAGCCAGCTACCGAAATTACGAGATCATTGCCCTGGCTTTCATTCATCTTTGTTAGGAGCTGATACTGGTTTTTTTCTTGATCCCAGGCAGGCTCCTCCAGGCGGTGTTGCTGTTTGGAGTGTGAGGATGGGGCGTATCTCGGCCAGCGCGGCTGGTCACTGGGTGCAGCAGCTGCTGCCTGGCTTGCCGCTGCCTCACTGGCCGGCTGTACCAGGGGTGGGCTCCTAAACCAGAGCCCTTACAACCTCACTTGAAGTGCGCATCAGAAATAAGCCTTTTGCTCACCAGAGAGAGGCTTTGCTTAGCTTACTTCATAATCCCTTGATTTTATTTGTGATTACATCTTAACTGTTGGTAGGTATTATTAACCTTAATAAGCTCAATTTACTTCCAGTGCAAAAAGCCAGGACTTCCTTGAATGGTAATTTGCAGCATTTTACTTCAACTGGTAGAAGTCCCAGAAAGAAATCCATCTTCTTTTTATTGGATGCATAAATATGAATTTCAAAGGAGATGGCTTTGGTATTTGAATTAAATTTTTGCACAAACTAAAAATTGCTGTTTCTAGGGACTGCCTATTGACGAAATAACTCTTCCACTTGCCTTTTTTAAAAAGGCAAAAGAGTACTGCACATTTTTCAGCATAAAGCACCTTCAAAGGTGTACTCAAAAAATGCTTGTTCCAAATAAATCCCCTTAGAAAGATAAAAGGCAGACCTTGCTGGGTTGCTGCAAGATAGAAATTAATATCAGCACCCATTTTTTAGTCTTCTTATCATGTTCTTAAATGCAGGCAGAGAATAAAGGAAAACCCAAACCAATCAAAAAACCCCAAAATAAAGTTTTTGAAAAACAGATTTCCTGTTTGAAATTAACACTTATAACATACACTATGATACTTAAAGTAGCCTCAGATATTTGTTCAAAAAATAGAAGACAGAAGACAGCAAAACAGCAACTACTATGCTAATCAAATGAAGACGATATTTAACAGTAAATAATGGAAAAGGGATTTAATCAGATGCAGGAAGGTTGAGCATTTAAAAGATTAATAGACAGCAAAGACAGTTCAATGCACGTGAATGTATTACACAGCTCTGTGTATCATAAAATATAAGAAATATAAAAGACCAAGGAAATCGAGATTTACCTGCATGCACCACTTATGATTAATGATGAGCACTAAGATGAAACACAAATTGAAATACATTTGATGAGTTTTTTCTTCTGTGTCTATGTACTTTATGGAATATTAGGAACAAGAAAGTGTTGCCAAAGGGTCAAAAGAGAAAACGATGAGGAAGTATCTTATAGAATCTAGGGAAAACTACCTTTTAGCAAAACACCTTAATCATGAGGGGACTGCCAGGACAAAGAAATGAAGAAATAAACCAGGATCCTATACTGAGAAAACATACAATGAATTCTGAAAATTAAACTTCGATGCTGTGGTTCAAATATGTCTGCTCTGTGTTCTGGGTCTCAAAAAAAAATTTCAAAAGTAAACCACACCTTGAAAATAGAAAATAAGCCCCCAGTTTTACAAACTACAAAGTCTGAAGAGTTGTGTGGTCACAAAAAATCCTAATGCAATCAAAAAACTTCATGCAGGTGCAAGAAGCCAGTCACACACTCCAGAGCTGGCAGTCGCAACCTCGGAGTTTTACACTTGTCTTCGTATAATGTGTCTTTATGTCTATATTCATACACACATTGAAGCAAAGACAGTTTCTCTGAAGTTAGGAAATGTTTCAGTTGTAATCCACCTTCTCTATATACACATAACTTTTATTTTACAATCAATTACTGTATTTTCTTGTCACTGAATAGGATGGATGCCCTGTGCATATTTTAGGAATATCTAGCTGTAGCATTCCTCAGTTGGTCTCATCCAGTAACTCTTGGAAAGCTGAGAGATGACTCAACACATGAAGACAAAATCTGTATTAAAGACAAAAATATGAATTTTCTGTACAGAATAGGAAAACACCTGTAATATTCCCCATCTAGATTGTCAAAATGAGATGACTGAATCTGAGTGGCTTTTTCATTTTCCTCAAAACATAGCAAATAGCTAAGATTTAGGCAACCATGTACTTTGAAAAAAAAAAATAGTTACAGAAAATTAGATGGAACTGCAATTTCAGAAATAATCTGGGGTCACAATGATGTTTGTTATTTGCATGATGCCCAGAGCAACCCAGCATGGAGGACCAGGATGTAACATCACAATTTTAAGAAGAAGAAAGCAACTCCTGGCAAGGCAGATTTGCCTCAGTACTCAATTTCTGCCCAAGTGAATGGATGAAGAAGGAAGAGAATGGGTGAATCAAGGAATTTTTAGTAGCCAGCTTGAGCATTTTTTACATCAGAAACTTTGTCCAGAAAAGAGATCCATTTCCTGAGTCGTCTGAATATTACACTCCTTTGTATGCCTTTGTGACCAAGGGCCACAAAAGTACACCCAGGTATTTGCCATATTTTGATATGAACTGTGGGTTCTAGCACAGGGCTTCTGATGAAAAATAAAGGGACACAGAATATTTGTAGTATGTGGGGAAAAAACCTTTAACTTTGCTAAAGCAGGTCTGACCATCAGTTTTGATAAAAGAAAGTGATCAGACAGGGACTCCTGCTGTGGTTTCACCCCCTCAGGATGAAAAGAAGAAAAGTCACAATTTTTGAAATGACCTCGAAAAACCTGTACCAAGAAATAAAGAGAATAACTGAAAGTTTTTCCTACGACATTTCAAATAAAAACTGGATTGACAAAACTGAGATGATAAATATAGGAGCTAGGGCTGAAGACATGATGTGGAAGGATGTTTACCTTAAGGAGGACATTCCTTATTGTGATATAATGACAAATTACACAGAAACAATGAAAACTGCAAGAGCTGTCATCTTAGCTAGGTAGAAGGAACAAGGTCATCTCTCTCAGGCTGCTGCTGCTTCCTCCTCCTCTGGATTTTCTGAATCAATATATGGAAATGACAGCAGAAATATTCTCCTTACTCAGTTTATTTGCGCATGTGTCACCTCAGTCTGCAGCACCAGTTTCAAAGAGTGCCCTGGATAACCCGCCCAAGCCTTTGGTCCAGAGCATGCTCAGCAGAAAAGACGCCTGTATTAAATATGTGTATCTTTATATGACACATCTGCTAAACTTTAGTTCTCATTGAGCTTCTGCTGATCATATCCAAACCATCATTGTTCAAGCTTTAACTTGTCAAAGGCAATTGTTATTTTCCCTGTGGCTCAAACCAGGATAACGTAACAGTGATATATTTGCAATCAGAGCCAACCCTTAACCAGACTTCAGCCACTTGTTTCACAGCATGTATCACAGTTGCATCATTGCATAACATTTGTGAAATTTTAGTTTTCTAATTATTTAAGTACACTTGCTTGAATTCCACCAAACAAATTGCCGGAGGCGGATACTTTAGGAAAGCTTAGCCTGAGCATTTAAGCCTTAGATATGTAAATCAAATTAAAACCATGAGGAGAGAATGTCTCCATTAGTGGTGTTCCACAGGATGAACATAAGTGAGAAAATTGATCCCCTTACCCCATCTAATAATCACTATCAGATTACAATAACTGTCAAATTTTTTTGCACTGTAACAGACTGATTTTAAAATCACAGACTCACATAGAATGGCTGAGGCAGAAGGCACCTCTGGAGATCAGGTACAGCAGGTTGCTCAGGGCCATGTCTGGTTGGGTTTCGGATGTCCCCAAGGATGGAGACTTCACAGCCTCTGTGGGCCACATATGCCAGTATTAAATCACACTCGTAGTAAAAAAGTATTTTCTCAAGTTTTAATGGAATTTCCTGCATTTCAGTTTGCACACATCGCCTCTTTTCCTGGCACTGAACACCACTGAGAAAAGTCTGGCTCTGTCTTCTCTATTCCCTGCCGTCAGGTGGAGCCACTGTGCACAGCGACAGGGTAAGAGGCAGCGGACTCCAGTTGAATCAAAGGAAGATCCAATTGGATATTACAGAAAAGAAATATCCATAATGAGGGTAGAAGACACCAGGACCAGTGTCCAGAGCAGCGGCAGATTCTCTGTTCACTCATGAAATCAGTGGACAAGGCCTTGAACAACCTGGCCTTGGTCTGCTTTCAGCATGGTTTGGACCACATGACGTCCAGAGGTCCTGTCCATTCTCATTTATTCTGTGATTCTTAATCTATTTTAAGCACAGAAAGTGTGAGTTTACAACAAATGCCTGAAATATGCCAAGTGGACAAGAACAAAATGACATTTATTTTCTAACCTTTCATTTAAGCACCTGAGGTAGTATATTCTGCTTTTTCTGGATTATCATGTTAAGATTTGGATTACCATGTTTTGTCAAAATGTTCTAGCAGTCCAGACTTTTTTCCTTCTAGATTTGGGGACTATCTTAAAGCCACATGTATGACTCATTTAGCTAGTGTTGCCTTCTTAGTTTTTCTTTTTTTTTCCTCTTTCTTTCTCTCTCTTTTTTTTTTTAAACTAATGATGGCAATGGTTTTAATGATACATTCCTGAAGGTACATTGATTCCCCAGATGGTCATTTCAGCCATGCAAAGAATTTTAACTAGACTAATTTATCACAGGATAACATAATCTCTCATCCTATGTTCCTCACTGCGTGTGACTGGACTTCTCCTATAAAGTTGTTTATCAGGCACAAAGTAGGTAATTGTTCCAGTGAATCAGAACTGTCTGTATTTTGATGTTTTGACAAGCTATTTTAATGTTACTGTCATACATGTCTTGTATAATTACAAGATCTTTTCAAAGCAAGGATATTTATTTATCGATTATTTCACTCTTGTGTGCCTCTGTCAATTTCTGTAATTTATTGTGCCATGTATGTTTCCATTACTTGCTTATATGGACTGCAAAATACCCAGAGGCAGGCAAAACATGGAAACTTTTTTGTGTAAATAATATTCTAGCTTTATTCCAACTCATTATTCCTATTTCATACAACTTCACAATGGTACAATACTTGCTTTTAGAGCTTAAGGAAAATTTCCAAGAATGGCTCATTGACTAAAATGTGGCAGCAAAGAACCCTAGTCATCAAATCTGAATATAAAAATATTTACTTCTGTGTCCCAAAGGAAAAAAAAATTAAAAATAATCCTGAAATCAGGACTCTGTACTATGTACAGACATGAATCAACACAGACCATTACTGTATCTGAATTCTCACCATCATTTTACCCACTTGTGGCATCTAATCTGTCGAGCCCTGGTTAGGAAGAAAAGTATTGAGCTCAGAAATTCTGTGAAGAACAGGGAAGAAATGGCAGTTGTGTGAGGAATCCTCATTCCTGTCTTGCGAGTCTGCAAATGTTTTTATATTGTACCAGCCATTAACTAGGATGAGCCTTCACTTTAGGTGAGCCCACCAGCCTGACTCTGCATGTGACGCAGAAGCAGTACAGAATCATCCCTGTGACAACTTCTAGCTCTCCAATCTCCAACAGAAACAGACCCATGGGAGGGACAGCTAGCATGGCTAGTTACTCAAAAACTGACAGTAAAGAAGCAGTTAGTGGTCCACTGCACACCTTTGTATTTGCCTGGCTAAGTAAGACAAACCAGCACTAACCTCTTATTCTTTACTAAGCATTTTTGCCTGGTTTCCTATAAGCAAACAAGATATGTGTATCTCCACTGCATCTCAAAATCACCTGTCCACCTGACTTGTTAGCCAAATTTGAGAGAGGAATAGGAATTTCAGGAGACAGCTGTTAAAATTAGCAGCTGGTTAGAGGCACTATCAAAGAAAGGCGAGGAGACCTATTGTGGTTTGGGCTAAATTGGCCGAATCAGGCAGAACGACAGAGGCTCTCTCTCTCTTGCTCCACTTCGAAGGGAGGCAGGAGAGAGAGAGAAAAAGAGAGACTTAGGAGTTTAGAAGGAACTAAACTACTTTAATGAAATATTAATGATAAAATAATAAAAAGAAAACAATGAAATATATACAAAACCATATCAAGCTCCCAGGATGACAATCACATCACCAGCAGGCACCGGGGAAGTCCCAGACTGGACTCAGTGATGGAGGGGAACTGGATTCCAGATCTGGATTCAGGATCGGGATCAAAGGCAGATGAGCAGAGTCCTCCTTGGACGTCGGCCATTGAAGAAAGAGCCCTGACCCTTTGATCCCACAGCTTTAATACTGAGCATGAGGCAGATGGGATGGAATACCCTGTTGGTCAGTTTTGGGTCACCTGTCCTGTCTGTTCCTCCCCGCAGGTGTGACCCCTCTACGCTTTTCTGCTTCCGACCCTCCAGTGGGGCAAGTAACAAAGTTGGCTGCCCTTGGTTGTTACAGCAATAAGTATAAGCAAGAGCCTCTCTGCATACCGTTCCTTGGCGTCAACTATAAACATGGGTCTGATCACTTTGAGAGCGAACAGTTTCTGCACAACATGCTGTTAATTTCAGCAGTTAGAAGAGGCCTCGCTAAAAAGTAAAGTTACCAAACAAAATTGGTCCTGTTTTACCTCAAACTGGGACAAGACCTCAGACCTCACGTGTTCCTTTTGTTTTTAAAAAAGACATTTCACATTATGGAAAAAATAACCATGACAGCACCCATAGACAGTAGGACAGTATTCATAATTCATAATGAGATGAGAATGTTGAATAATATTAGTAACCTTTAATACCCACCACTCCTGATGAGCAGTCTATGGCTAAGAATTTTATCTGAAATTAATCTGAGTCAATTCCATATCCCATTTGGAAAGACTTTCTCTGGTATATCTCATTTTGACTAATGTGAACAAGGGATAGATAACAAGTTTAATATCTAAGAAGTCCATGTTTAGAATAGAACATTCTCAACTTTATTTTCCTATTCAAATTCCCCAGAATTTGCATATGAATAGGAGAGAATAAATTATTTTGGTGATAGTTTGTATGGTAAATAATAACATGCATTTTATAACACAACTATCTCTGAGGATCCTAAAGCAATTTAAAAGCATCTTGAGACTCGACCTATTGCTATGCAAAAAGAACTACAAATTATGTTGACCCTTTGACATCCTGCTGCTTTCTCTTACTTTCTTAGTGCTGTTTTTCCTCATAGAAGCATTATCCAGTGTACTTCAGTGTTTTATTCCTTAAACTTATATAAGGCCCTACTCAGCTTTGTAATACTGAGTCTGAGCTATATAAATTAAGAAATAAGTCATTCTGATCTGATTGAAGATTAATAGGCTTCTGCGGGATTTGGTAAATTGGGAATTTGTACTGGAAGAAACTGATCAGAGATGGATGTGGGTGAGACCCCAGGTAGACATTGAGCACGGGGGCAGAAAAACCTAGTAAAATAGATTCAGAAACAGTCAAACAGCTATTCTGAAACAAACAGGATGAAACGAGTTAGGATCACATGTGTATCTGCCAGAGATGGAGGGGAAGCGATGGTGAATGAAATCAGCACACTTGAAAAAATTGATTTTCTGAAAAAAGCCAAGAAGACTTTCTCAGCTTTGTGTGTGTGTGTATAAAAGTCAAACTAGTTGCAGCTAATTCTGAACACCTGTACTGCAAAAAAAGAAAATTAATGCAAATGTCTATAAACTGCTCTATGTCTGTAAGCCTGAGCTTGAGAACTGCGTGTTGAAGTAACAGTATGAATTTGTAACTTTATTATGAATAGAAGATAGAAGGAAAAAATTGAATTACTCTTTTAAAATATATTGAAGTACAAGGAATTACATCTCATACATTCTGAGAGACACTCTTCGGTTACCTCATTTATTCATTCTTGCTAGTTCACAACATCCCCTTTCCTGCTTGGCTATCTGGGGACCTGTTCAGATTTCACATTGAAGGATCAATTCACACAGCAATGAAATACCACTGCCTCTTGGGGAGAAGATGACATCTGTTAAATAGCACCCAGCAACACTACACAACAGTTTATAGCATCAAATGCAGAACAATTATGAATTTAATTAGAATCAGAGTGGGATTTTAATGAGAAAGAATGCAATTATGCATGATGAAAATTTAGGGCTAGATTCCTTTATACTCACCCTGAGTTCTCTTACTACAGAAGCATTTCCAAGAATTTTACTATCAGCAAGGGGGTATAACCTGCCCCTGAACAGTTAAGGGACCAGCCTCTCATTCACCAGTCAAGAACTGTGTCCTCAGTTTCTTTGTGCTACCAGCGTGTGACAAAGATAGTTCATTAACAAGCTGCAAACTCAAACACCATCAGCTGAACTGATCTTTTGCATTTATTTTTGTCTAATCCTGAAAATACCTATTCTTTACATGTTTAGCTGAACAGGTTACATCTTATCAACAAAATGGCACATGGGTTTGGACACAAAATGATATACGACTTTGGCCTTGAACCTAACTAATAGTCTAAAATGACATAGATCAGCAAGATCTCTAAGCGCCTGTGTCGCAGGTCTACAGAAGAGAGAGGTTTAATGCTTGTACACAGAGTAATAATAACCGGCTTGAAGAGAGGAGGATAAATTGTTATGTTCTTCTATGGTGCTGTAGGTGATAGCTTGCTTAACTGCTTGTGCATAACTATCAACTGCTGTAATGTTCTAGCAATTGTTTTTAAAGCTGATAACAGAGAAATTAGAGTATTGTCATACTAATTTTTTTTTTTTTCATTGCAAGTTGGCATTAAAATCTAATTTGAAACAGTTTGAACCAAACTACAGGGTGGATTTTTGTGTGTGACTGAGACACTTTTGTATCAGGCACTGTACAAGTTCATAAAAGAGAAAAAGTCTATCATATTTTAATGGTATTTTGTCACCGAGACAAGGTTTCTGTTCTACCAGATGTTAACTCTTGGGTAACCTGAGTTACTTTCCTCCTTCAGAAATGCACCTTCAAGGTGTAGGATCTACTTGTTAGAATAAACCTCCTAGTATGAGAAGTAGTAGGAAGAAAATATAATATATTGAACTTGGATAAAGTCTGTAAAGTCAATTATTTTTTAAAAAATTATTAAGGCCAAAGCTAAGTAACAAGGCCAGAAAAATTCTATTGCACTACAGCGGCCATTTTGCCTCCTCCATGTTTTTTGAAACACAAACTTAGAATAACCCATATGTTTCTGTGTAGAAAAAAAGGTAAGGCCGGAAGGCTCTGAAACAGTGTATTGGCATACATTTCCCAGAAGCTGAGAGGCAACTGCCTAACCATTCCCTCTAGATGCAGGAATGTTTGCCAATTACAAAAGATAAATGATGATTACAAGTCTTCCTCCCTCTCGAACAAGGACAGACCAGCCAAAGCGCAACAATAGGAATGTTTTTAAGTGCTATGCAACACTTCCCCTCGCACCCGTGATTTAATCTGTAGTACTCAAACACTCCAATGTAACCCTAAAATATCATTTTATGGCAGTAGAAATGGCTAAATGCACTTTAAGGCACATTTGTTCAGAGTTGTCATGGATTCTATGTTAAAATTCATACTGGGTATTTGGAAAAAATCATAAACTACAAAAATATGAACACAGACAACTGTTCATCACTGTAATATTTGCCTGTTGCTAAACAAAAGTGAAATTTGCATAATGATTTCCACAGTTTTCTCTGTGATGCTAAGCTTTTCATTTTTTCTTTCTCAGGCTATAGCAAGCTTTGCCTGGAATGAGACTTTACTTGTTTTTTCTTAAATTCATTCTGCCTATGGTCAAGGTGCAAATTCAATATTATCACTGTCTCGTACACACTTATGATAGTTTATGTAAAAAATGTTAAATAATAAAAAAGACACTAAATAATGTCAGCCTTTTCAACGACTGGTTGTTTTGATCCTCATTGTGATAATGAAAATACTTAAACAAATGTAGATTGTCTTTTCACATTTCAACAAATGGTTGCAGAGTTATTTCATCATGTTCCAGGAATCTGATCATGCTCAGCTCAGTCCTCTGGAGTTAAGTCAAATTTTCTATTTAGTATCATACAAAAATAGATATATGTCCAAGCAATTTGATCATACGATTTATATATTTGATAAAAAAGTGAATAAAACGTGAAAGGCAGTCTCTTTTAGTCTTAGGTAAAGCTGGACTGTACAGTGTGATTTTTGTCCCTTTGCTGGAGTACTTGCCAACTTAAATTTTGTTTCCATCTGATGTTTCCCAAAATAGTATCTCTTACAGCACATTGACCTAGCTCCCTCTCCTCTACCTAAGAGATATAGAATACTTGTATTAACTTACAGAAAAGCTAGTAATGCCATGATCCAATCCAGCAGAAGCAGAAGTATAATATATCCATTTCTGATGTTGAGCAATACAGACTTTACCTAGTTGCTGTGTTTTTCTTTTTTAACACAACACTGATGAAGGTACAAACACATTCTTACTGAGTTATTAATACTTTTTGTAGATCACTGAATGCAATATGGCAAAAAGAAACCCACAAACCTACATGCTTTTTTTCTAAAAGGAAAAAAACCCACCACATTCTGAAGAATTTAGCACCAAGTAGCTTCTGGCAATAGATGAATTAATGTTAGACCAGTCTGGCAGACTGCAGACATTAATTGTGTAGGTTAACTTATCCACATGGCTTCAAATTTTGTCCTGTCTATGTGTAAGCTGAGATGGATAAAATAAGATCATTCATCTCATTCAATCACTCCTCACTTTATATATGTGAGAAAGCAAAAAAATTATAGCTTTTGTTGAGATTCAGTCTAAATTCTCCTAGCCCTACATTGTTCCTTTGAATTTTAGGGTAATCATCAGGGTCTGGAGGATACAATGCAGGTTGTCCTCTTCTTCCTTCCCAAGAGGGGCTAGGAGAAGCACCTCCAGAATGCTCATACCTAAATGCCATCTTCTGAGATTTCCACAACAATTTTACAGAATCAGTAAATTCAGAAAATAGTGCTGACTGACAACCTCAGGTGTATACAAGCTTTCAGGCTTTCAAGGTTCATTCATCACCAGTCTCAAAGGATCCTTGTCTGGAGAGAGCACAGGCAGGGCAGTCAACCTTAAAAACTAAGGGAGAGCAAGGGAGAATGATTTGCAGTACTGAAGAAATACTCTTTGGGATATGCTAGAAAAGCAACCAAAAGATTATGACAGTGAGCTGAGGGTGATGAAAAGGAGGGATAAAATGTCTCTAGAGTAGAAAATAACTACAGTCATTCCAAACATGTAAAATATTTCTTTTGGTGGTAAGGAAAAAATAATGATAGAAACTGTATGTTGGCAAGCTCCCTAAAGTCACTAGCTTCTTAACATTCAATCACTATGCTTATTCCTAATACCAGATACCACTCATTTAAAAATAAAGACTAAGGAAAAACAAAAGGAAAGAATTTTGGCACTAAGACACTCTCCAAGTGTGAGAATTGCAGCTAATAAAATGGAGCACTTGGATTTTTTCATTAGGGCCTCTGTTGTTGCTTTTGAATATGAAATGAAATCAAAGCCAGAAGATTTGTTATGGGTCAGCAAGACGGAAGGAAAGGAGGTGGAAGTAGGGCTAAGTGCCAAGAACATCTTTAAATACATGATCCTCTTTCTAAGAACATGGGTTATTAACAAAAGAGAAAGAAAGGCATGGCTTAAACAACATAACGTTCTTAGAGGAAATCCTACAAACACAGATAATTATATATTTGATTTAGTTCTCCAAGCAGCAATTTTAGTAGTTTCAGTATTCTAAAGCACAATACATCATCAGATACTTTCCACATTATAGTCATTTAATGTCTGCAAATTATAGTCTGCAAGCCAGAATTGGGAATTTGGTCTAAGTAACAGAGTGGTAACTGCAGGAAATGTTGTGATGGATGTCAAATGTTACGAGGTTCACTTCACTGAACTCGACAGCACAAAGAGAGATGTTGTTACAGTTCTAAAACTTTAATCTGTCCACCTCCTACTGTTTGGATGTGAACCAGCCTTTGAATTTTATGATAATAGGATTGACTTTTTTTTTTTTTTCCCCTTTGCTTTCCTCCTTTCTTCTCCCCCTCCCTTTTTTTCCTTTAACAGTAACAAAGCCTGGGTACTAGCTGGCTGGCAGGTTACTTTCTTAGAAATGAAGAGGAGTTAGCCAAAGATTCAATAAAGACCTGGTGATATGCTTCAATATACTGAGCTTGGGTCTCCAGTTACCTTTTAGACTCCTTAGGCTCAAAGATGACTAGATGTGTAAGATAAGGAAGTGATCTTGATTGTTGCCAGTGAAGCCATGGCAAGTATCTAGGTCTTTGCCAGTGAACAAAGAGGTTCTAAAAGAAAGGGTCAAATCCTCACTGGCTTTGATCTGCAAGTCAATGGAATTATTTGGGAGAAAATTTAGCTCCAAGTGTTTTTCTTTACTGAAGAGAAAAGTCCTTAGCTTCGCTAGAAATTCAAGAAAATATAAGGCTCAGAAGTTATAGTATCCCAAGTAAAACTGAAGAAAAACAAAAACCTTTTTAACAGAGAAGGTAATATTTATAATTGTTATTGTAGCTCAATGTCTTTTATTAGGAATTTCTTATTATGTCACACTAGTCTTAAAGTTAGTATTTGGCTGAAGGCTGAATCAAGCCTACATCTCAAAGTCTACCTAAATAATGCATAAACCATGTATTATCAACCCTGAAATGTAACCATGTCTATAAGAGGAGAGGAGAAGACACAGGATTACTTGACAGAGAACAAGTTGCCTTTGATGAGGGCCAAGGACAGAGACATGAGCTCCTGTATGCTAACCCAGGATGCAACAAGACCTTCAGAAAAAAGGTACTGAACTAGCGTGATTTCTCTCACACAAGCAAAATCTCTTATACAGAAATAATAAATGAGCACAAATATATAAGAAGAAAGAGCTTCTCCAAAAACATACCATAGCTTCTGATGACGTAAACATCTTGACCAGAAGCAGAAGGCTGCAATTGTTGATCAGGAGATTTCTACAAACCCACAAGGATTTAGATGTTGTGCTTCCCTTCCCCCTCTTTTGTAAAAAACCGGCAGAAATGTAAAACGTTTCTAAGTCAAACTCGGAATTCTTCCATATCACTCCTACCTATAAATTGTTGAATCCAGCAAAATGACAGTTAAACAAAAAAGATGTTGAATGAGAAACCTGGGAAAGGAAGATGAAGAAAACTACCCTGAAAATAGAAAGAATCCCAGTTCTTACATACTGAGTAGAGATAAACAGCTTGAGTCCCTTCTGCTCACTGCAGTAGGAATATCACACCAGGCACTAATGACTGCTTTGCAGAGCAAGAGAACGTCTCTGGGATCTGGCATTTCAAGTGTCAACTACAGCACTACAGACATGCAGGCTTTGCCCTCAAAATATAAAATTGCTAGTACAAGTACTATGTTTGAAACATTCCCTGTGAAGCAAAATGAAAGGCAAACATTTATATCCATGAGTTTTCACAAGTTAATATCCCATCGTACAATTTGCTTTCTCAACATTGGCCTGAAAAGGTAAGGACTGACTTCAATATGTTACCAGTGGAAGGCTGAGAGTAAGACCAGAGATGGGTCCAGAGCCTGATGGGCACATCAGACTAGGAAGGATGAGGAATATAACATTCTGGAGCAGTTTCTCACAAGGGAAATACATTGGGTGTACCTGTCAAAGTTTTGGCAGTGGGGAGGCTGCAGGGGTGACCTCTCTGGGAAGAGGTGAGGGGCTGCCCCATGCCAGACACAACTAGTTCCAGCCTGCTCTGCAACAGACCCACAGGACACAAAATACCAGCTGGCTGTCTCATCTTTTAGTTGAGTTAAACTGACTTCACTGCTCTTGTAACAAGGCACCTTAACTGCTCTAGCAACTTGGCCTTACAGGAGGAGAAAGCAGCAACATATTTAATGGTAAGGGAGTTTTTCACAAAGTTGCAGTAAGTCTTTGCTGTAACCTATTAATTCAGTGTCATTATTTTCAACAATCCTCTTATACTACTCCAAATGGAAATCCCAGATAGCTTGCTCTATCCTTTTGCTGTCATTGCAAGAGATTGTCTTTGAATAATATGGCTTTTTCATTACAGTCAAGCATTTCATTTGGTTTCATCCTGCCGAAAAGCTAAACTCCTGTGTTTCTGACATCTATCTGGCCATTAAAATGACTGCTGCAGATTCAGCACTTCAAGACTGCAAAGTGGAATTCAAAAGAGATAAACAGGAAGATGAGGAGCGAGCACCGTTCAAACCATAGCCACCTTCAAAAGCTAGTAAATACAGGGAAAAAGCCATGTTAGTAACTTCAAACCTAGTTTGAAAGTCTGTAGTTTTAGAAAGGAGTATGTAAGAAAGAGACACTCATGGGTGTGAGCTGAACAAAACAATCAAAGTAGCAACAACTGGTTTTAGTCTCAGGGGTGGGTATCACTGGTGGGTCTTTCAGATTCTTTACCAGAGTCTACAAACTCCCAAGGCAGGCAGCCTCCTGGCAAAAAGCATCTTCAAATCTTCCTCTTGTATTGTCGAGTGGAAAGTCTGGGTAAACACACTCATTCATTTTTTAGAAGCAGTACTTTTTTCAATGGAAACAAGAGAAATGACAACAGCCATTTTGACAATATCTGCCACGTTCTGACAGATCAAGCTATGCAGAAAAATATTATGATCTACTTAAATGTTCTCTGGAATTTCTGATCTCATTACAGACAACAAACTGATTCACCAATCACACTGAAATTTTTCTGTATTGAATTTAGTCTGTTGATTTTAGTATATATTCAAACAGCGTAGGCTCTAGCAATAATATTTTTTTACATTCTTCTTATTTGATGTTCTATCACAAGTTCTGCTCTTAGGACACAAAATAATCTTATTATGCACAGTTTGTTGACATAAAATGGAGTTGGCTTCACCGGGTTCACAGATGCCGTAATTCAATGAAGATACCTGATGTCTCTTCAGTTACTAACACAACATCAGAGTGCTCCGATCAAAGCAGGTAAATAATGATGATCCAAACAATTTATAACTGTCAATTTCAAATTTTTTATCCACAAATAGGAGAGATTAGCAGTCAGTCTGTCCATATGGGGGGGGGCAGGAATACAAGAATGCCAGATAGACAGCAGAAGCGCGGAGACTCCCCATCCTGTGTTGTGCTTGAGTTTTCTGAACACTTCTGCGTGTAGCTGACTGTGGGTAGCCTGCCGGGCGTGAGGGTTGTTCATGGGTTGTAGTTTATGTAAGAGAATAAGAAATCAGGGTAGCTTGGATCAGATTAGGCTTAAAGGACTATAAAAATGGCTGCAACCGGGGAAACCGCAAAAAAAGAGGGAAAAGTCAATAAGGGCCTATAATGTGATGAAATACTCTTTCTTCAATTGACATTTTGTAGTCTAATGTCCCAATAGAACTAGATCCTGCAAACTAATCCTTTTATTCACCATGTTCTCTTATTTGAGAAAGCAGAGATACAAATACCTATGCCTCAACACTCAGCTTGCTATGCTCCCCATAGCAGAATCAAATGAAATTTTCAAGAATGAAAGAGGAAAAGCGCAGCACTGGCTCCAACCAGTTACACCATACAGCTGGAGGACAATTTCTAAATTTTCAGAGGACTGCATAGGAAGCTGCTTTTAAAACCAGTTCAAGAATGTCCAAGTTCACAAGAAGTAAGCAGATTTCTTTTGCAGCTTTAGCGCTGTTAAGTGTTTGTCATTACATATTTGGGTGAGATCTGAATTGTTCAACTGAAAAGTGATCTATATCCCAACACTAATCTCATGGGTTAGGCAGACTAAGAGCTCAATCTCTTTGATACAGCAGTGAAAATAATCATCAAACCAGCTCAGATTACAGTCTGTCAAGTTTTCTAAACCAAGAAACTGCATTTGTCTTGCATTATTAATCACATCTACTTTTATTAAA
The DNA here is from genome assembly GCA_013397275.1 of Burhinus bistriatus. NCBI lineage: Eukaryota > Metazoa > Chordata > Aves > Charadriiformes > Burhinidae > Burhinus > Burhinus bistriatus. The sequence goes on along the minus strand of VYXH01009250.1, from coordinate 115,721 downwards.
CCTGAAATCCTGTAGGCATTGGAGGCAGTGGTATATGAATGTTTAAAATCTGCTCAGAGATTCTGATTTGTGTCGGAGAAAGCAACATCCAAAAAGCCAAGGCATTTTAACTTAAAGAATGCAACAATAATTTTACTCTAACTGAACATAGCTGAGATAACAATCATTTATTTTATATGCAAAAATCATGTTACTGAGTTCCATATTTTTCATTTTCAAGGATAAAAAATTATAAAAATATATGAACTTAGAACCAAAATCATATTTTGAGAAGATTTTTCATTATTTTATTTGAAAACTGAAAGGAAATTCAGCTGAGATTCCACAGATTTCTGTCCTGAATGCAGCTTTATTCTGTATCTTCCTTTACAATTGAGAGGTTTGTGGATATCCCTAGGTCACAAGCACTCTGGATAACTGAAATCAATAAGGTGGAATTCAATAATAGCAAATGCATGATGTGCTACTCTTAGGAAAGACAAAGTTAAATGCACAAATACAAAAGGAGTAGAATGGGAGCAGGGAGCAATATTGCAGAGAACAATGCGGACAAGTGGCAGATCCATTAGGAACTCGCAACGTAATGTTTCGGGAAAAAAAGGCAGATCTTATGTTAGGACATATCGATAGAAGTATTTTTGGGAAGATGCATAGGTAGTGATTCCATTGGTGAGAGATCTCAGCAAGAGAACTGTGTTTAGTTTCCGGCATTACCCTAGGCAAACTGGACATAGTCCAGAGAATAGCAATAAAAATGATAAAATGTTTAGAAAACATGACACACAAAAAGGCTGAAAGATTGGGTTTGTTTAGTCTAGGAAACAGTATATTTAGAGGGAAAACATAACAGTCCTGAAACAACTAAAATTATTTTCCGTATTCAGGAAGCAATTGGTTTGACCTACAACACAAGTAAGAAAACTCCTTAGCTGTAAAAGTCAACTATGTCCAGGAAAGGGGTGTCAAGGAAGGGTGTCAAGAATCTTTGAGGAGTTTCAGAACAAATGTCAGTGTCAATATCAACATACGAGATATCAGCACTGCCACTGGCTGGCCTCACTGATCATTAAATCGTTGAGTGCTGAATATCTAACATTGCTTTCCTTTGGTTCTCTAATGGATAGCTGTATTTTTTTTGCAGTGGTCTCACCCAATTTTTTGCTGAGGGGATGAAAAGGATGACCTGATTACCAGGAACAGGTATACCTGAATGCTGGTTTCTGAGCCTGCATTGTGTCTGGAGAGGATGGAGCTGCTCCTTCAGCGTCCAGCCCTGAGCTTTGTTACACAGCTCAAACGCAAAACTATTCCACTCTACGGCTTGCAGCTGCAAGCAAGACCAACATTCAGCCCTCGTAGTGCCAAGTAACTGGCTGTGAACTCAGATCAGGAAGTGGCTTCTTCACAAGGGTCTGATCCTGGCAAAACCACCTTCTTGTTTCTCCAGTTTGGTTTGTTTGGTTTTTTTTTTTAAAATTTTTCTGGGGGAAATTCATTAAAAACTCTGAAGTATTTAAAAGTCTCCTGGAAATGTTTAACTAAAAAGCATAAAACCCAAATTAGAAAAAAAGGAAAAAACCCCAATAAAATATGAAGCATGTGCTGGGTTTCAGGTGTGATTTTTCTTTCTTTAGAAACATAAAAATGTTGTTGGAACGTGCATGCACAAATCACAGGTAAATTTCTGTTAATAATGAAATGCTCTGCAAAAGTACAATGGTTCCAGTAAATGTCAGAATGCATCTGCTCTATTTAAAAATTAACCATATCATTAAAGTTATATTACTAGCTAATTTCTGAAAATGTTTAATTATTAGAGAGTTATCTTTCCAGCTTCCAGGGAAGAATTAGAAATATTGCTCTTCTGTGGTTAAATCTTCCTCTGCCAAGCGCGTTAAAGTTTTAAGAGGCATATATTTTAAGTTATTTGGAGATATAAATATAATGGCTTTGATTATTACACTATAAAGTCAATGAACCTTGTGTCATGGCAGATTTTACCCAATCTTGTGAAGTGCCTTGAAACAGACTCTTTTTCCCCCCACTCTCTAAGGCAGCTGACACTAAGGGAAAGCTGCCACTTGTGACAGCAGCAAATCTGGCCCAGAGTGTTTCTCGAGAAGAGCCTTGCACTTGGTTTCATCCTCCTCCACATCGTGTGCCTCTCTAGCTCTGGCACCAGCTGAGTGTAACAAGCAACTTTTAGGTTAGAAATGATTAACACAGCCAGACTAACCTGCCTTTAGCCTTGTTACCTGTTCTTAAATGCTTGCGGATTTAAGTTACATGAGGTTTCAGTTTGTTATAGCTGCCTGTAGTTTAATTTGAGCGATTCTCAAATCTGTAACGACCAAAGCCAGAAGCATTAGAGGCAAACACTTAGCGGGGTTTCTATGAGCTTTGCTTTATGGTTTCCCATAAACATTCCTCTAATAGCTCTCCAATCCACAACACGTTTTGGTTTTTTTTTCCAAAAGACTGCATATCAGCAGATGCAGGATGATGGTTATACAGAGTCAGAGCAACCTTAATCCAAGTAAATCAAACCCTTTTAGAGCCAGCCAGGTATTATAATAAAATTTTACTTGGCTATCTGTACAAATGCATTCAAACAGTTAATTGCCTAATTTAATGCACACAGTAAACAGACATTACTCGCAACTGACGGCACCAGGTGGACTGAACATTTCTCATTCAAAGCAGACATACATCATGAAACTGAAATGCAGAAATAAACGTAAGAGAAGAGATAGTGCGGAGAAAAAAATGTTTCTTAATTATGCAGTGTCCACTTTCCGTAACAGATTGTCCTCCTAATTCACCCTAGCTCAATCAACCTGCCAGCTTGCTTTGGAAACAAACCAGCGGCTGCACACCCGGAGCCCTGCTTATCTGGTGTACAGGTGTCCTTGTTTGCATATCTTAGTTATCCAATGGTTCACTCTAGTGTCAGAGGGTGGGTGCTGGAGGAATATAAAAATCCTCATTGCACAGAAAGGAAATATTCTGTCCGTTGTCAAGAATGATTGCAGCTTCAGGTCAAAGGAACAGAGGTTGTTTTAAACTATTCACTGTAAGCTTTGTGAATTAATGAAGTGACCTTAGCGACGAGTTCCTGAAAGCATCCGAGCCAGTTACACTGGCTGGGATGTTGTGTTTTGAGGTACAATGAAAGAAGACAATCAGGCTCTACGGCTGTTTTTGGAGGAGAAAGTAACAGCCCCTTCCAAGCATCACCAAAATGTATAGGGAGACTGAGACGTGCATGTTAGTGTGGATGATGAGTAAAGTAGTAACCACAAGGAAACCATGGGGAATATAACAAGGATAATTCCTAGCTAAGCAGAATAGCAGTAACTATTTACCATAAATGCTATATAAACAAATCCTACCTGGAAATGGAGCTAAATTTTCATGAGATGAAAGATTTTGAATTACTTAGAACCTCAGTTGACCACAATGGGGCATTAGCCCAAACCACAGAAACAGCTCAGCTAATGTTTAAATTCCAGGATGGCAGTTACACTACAGATGTAAATCTCATATGTCCATTACAGAAGAAAACAGCGTGTTGATTAATTTGAGATAACAATCCTAGCTTTACATGATCTCACCTAGAAACCAGGATTCTTACCTCAGGATTAGTGACTTAAACAGATCATCTTTTGAGATACAGCTGGAATACAAACTTTCATTTTGTTTTGTTAAAAGTCAGTGGCATGTTTTGTCAGAGTTCCTGTGAAGATGTCTTGGTTTAGGATACATTAGAGGCGGTTTAGTAAAATCTACTCTCCTTTGTTTGTCCTAGTTATGTTTTGAAAGACATGGTTATCTTTCTTTTCAGTCCAATAAAATTATAAGTACTTGGAGAACAAAAAATTAATTAATTTTCAAAAATAATTATGATAAAATAAAAAGTTCTTATTAAAAATCAATGATCAACTATTCCTTGAAGTATTACATTCAGTTAAATTCATAGATTTCTAAAGCATAAAATTAAAGGTTCAGAATCTGATAGTCATTCTCACATTTGACAGAAGTTTCTAATTTAATTCAGATAGCCATCAGTTTGGAAGAAAGTCTCTTACATTTTCAAGTTCATAATAAATAAAACTTCTAACAGAAGGTACTCTGATACTTAGGTCTACCTTTTCAGAACTTACTTAACTGAGCGCTCTGTTGGAGCAAAGGCAATTTGCGTTGGCCGAACTGGCTGTTCAAACCACAGCCCACTGAACTGCTTGTTAACGTCCTACCAGCCTCCCATATTCCTCGCCATGCTTCCAGCCCTCTCCAGGAGTTACTCAGCAAGGGTAGAGGTTGGGGCTGCTCTGCTCCTTCCCAGCCTTGCTTCTTGTCATGAGCAGCAGCTGCCGACACTGGGAGGGTATTGAGATGTACGGACGCTTTCTGGACAATTTTAAGTAGGAACCACAGGTGACACAGGGAGGAAAAATTTTTTTGTCTTTAGTGCAAAAGTTTTCCATACTTTCTTGCAGCAGGGCATTGCCATTAAAAAGCCGGCAACTGAAGGCAGAATTTTAAGGTAAGGGTTTTGAATGGGAAGGATTATTCTTTTTTTATGTGTTTGCTTGAGTGAGTCCTTCCAAGTAGGAGTGGAACGCTCACTGGGGCCTCTCTACACTTCTACAATACAGATAAAATAACAATATGGATATTTTGAAAACAATGAAAATCAGTAATTCAGCTTTCTTGAACTTTTCACGTGGCTCAGATGGTTGCCCTTCCTCCTGGATTCAGGCAGCCAATATTTTGCACAGAAATTCTCTACATGCCTGTTGCCTGTTCACGTCCTGTGGTCCCCAGATTGGGAGCCATCTCCTATTGTAGCACACAGCTTAAATAAGCACAGTGTTACTGTCCTACATGAGAGCTTCCCTTACTTCGGAAGGAGGTCCCTGGGGGCTGAATTAAAAAGCTTTACTAAAGATTTACTCGGATGACATAGGTTAGCCATGTGACATAAATTGAGGGTGCAGGAATAGGTATAGCAAAGAAGAATATGATTGGGCGAACAATGTCCCTTCAAGAAGTAACACGTTTCTAAAACTGCAAAAAAGAAGAAATGAATTGCAATAGGAAACTGTAGGGAAAGCAAAGAGAAAGAAGGGCAGGACAATAATTTTTAATGTTTTTTTCCACTATTTTGGAGACTAATCGAGAAAAATATCAAACTAGCTTGAATCATGCAAAACTGATGTCCTGGAAAGATTTAATCTTTCATCTAGATGAGGACTTCTGCTATAAAACCAGAATATTTAAGTTTGAACAACATAGCAGAGAATGAGGTCAGCTTGGCATGTTTAGTAACAATCTGTCTCGTAGGCAGAGACTGCAGTTTGGAAAAAGCTACTCTGAAGCTACTTTAGTTTAAGACTCAACTTTAATCCACTTGTTTCTAAAAGACTCCAACTGCCTTATTTAATTTCTAATCCAAACCACAGAGCTGTTCAGCCAGTATGAAAAAAGCTAGGAACAAGTCTAATTTATATTCAGGTTTTCCTGCATACCTGCCAATGTGGTTATAAAATATTCACATGCGCATACACACATGTACAGATATCTACTGTTTATACACAGGCATATGGTCTCTGTGTCTTTGCAGCTGTGCACACATATACACATCTCTCAGGAATACTGTCTGTGTCTAACAATGGTTGTGCAGTTTGGCTTTTCAGTTTCTTAGTTACATTGAAAACTATTTCTTACTTATTCAAAATTATACTTGAGATGTAGGTCTGCTATAAAAAGTGAAGTGTTGTTATTATTAAGTGCTCATTTGGGAATTTTTCTTCATGTTTTCATCACATTTTTTCTTGTATTACTTGATTAACTTGCAGTTTTGTTTAACCTGAAACTAAATATTTGCCTAAATCTGAAAAAAGTCTTATTTTATAATTAAAATTCATTTTGTACACATCCTGTACATTTTTTTCGCAAGTTTAGTGACTTCCTGGAAACCACTAGCTTAAAAGGGATCCCATATCAGGCCAAAACTAGAGCGGAGGTTAATATCTGAGGCTTGGGTTCTAGAGGTTAAATATTGCTGGGCAATCCTTTGGTGGGAAGGAAGGAGGAGCAAAACTCTTCCCTTTTATTTGTTCAGTTTATACAGTATTGACTTTTCAGACTGGAAACTATGGAGAAAAAGAGTGGTTTTACTGCATATATGATTTAACTGTAGGCAATATAAAGGAAATGCAGCAAATGACTTTGATTTTTATCTCTTTCCTTTTTTTATGTAATGGGACAAAATGCTATTTAAACAGAACCAACATGCTGAAGATGGTTTCCACCCTTTCAGAGTGCATAACCAAACCCACAGGTCTTACCCTTTCATGTGCTGGGATAAACTTAAGAGAAAATGTAAGTAACTTTCTAGTTAAAACCAATCTTTCCTCTGTAAATATAGATTTGTTTTAACAAAGGTTTCTTTCAATAATATAAATAATGATAAAAATAATGGAGTCACCAATGTTGATTTGGTTCAATACCTGGGATAAGTATCCCCTCAGGTAAAGCCCGTAAGCCTTCTGAAGTCAGCTATTACATTATTAATCTCATCACTCCTGAAATGCTTTATCCCATTTATTACCTATGTCAGCATGCAGCCCGCCTTTGCACCTCAAACTGGTGATCTAGCATCAAGTGTTCTCAAATAGTGTTTAAGCGCAAGGGATTTAGTTTGCTTTACTTAGCCTGTCAGAGTCTTCTACATGATTTCTCATCCTCAGCTGCGTACATGGATTGAAAACCCTTCCATATGGCTTGGAGAATAAACTGTTATCTTTGTACTTCCCAATATGCCACTTGAGAATATCTTGTTTTAAAGTTGTAGTTTCTAAAGAAGTTTTTTTAAAGAAAACTGACTTATACAAAGGCTCTCATTTTCTGGGGCTACCTCCCTTCTTGTCGTGCTGGGGATATAGCATCAAACTGATCCTGAATATGGCTTGAGAAAAGGTGATTTGTTTCTAAAGTTTCTATCTAGTTAGCTTTTTCTGATACAGACCTAGAGACGTTTCTTCACTAAAACTTACGGAAGATAAATGTTTTGCATTGAGCATGAGTTTGACTAAGGCTCTGGATGTTTCTAGTTAGTAACTAACAAAACTGAATCCATTCCTTTAGGGGAAGATTTAGTAGGTGAGCCACCCTATGGAGCACCTGCTCCCAGTCTCATGGCAGAAGAAATGTTGCTTGATTCCCCTCCATGCAGCTCTGTTCCTGGGAGACAGGGCAAGAGCACCAGGCCAGCAAGATTATGGTTAATCTCTTTCCTTGTGATAACATTGATGAATTACTATCCAATAGTTTTGGTGGGGTTTATAAAGGAGTTCTTGTGACAGAGAATCACTGGCAGCAGAAGCAGCCACGAGTGCATCCGCTCTCTTGTTTTGTTCTGCTTGACTCCAGGCTCACCACATGACATATTTTAGAAACAGTACTTCAATGGGAAACACAAATGGGCGGCAACTGACTGTAATTAGTTTGTGGTACTCCTTAAATTCCTAGCCATAAAGGAAGTGGTGATACACTGAGCTGTTTTCAAAGAAAGTATGTGGATGCATAGCCCTGCAAAACACGCGGAAAGAAATGTTCGGCCAAAAAAGAGTGGGTTTGGTCTGGTAAACTCATATACGACTTGCAGGCAAAGCTTTTGCTCCCTAAATCTGCAAGGATAGAATTTCTGCAGATATTATTTTGCTTCAACAAATGAAAGGTTTAAGAAAATGCCAGCAGGGAATGTGCTTATCTTGCAGGTTTTTTTGCAGAAAATTAGTATCCCTAATATACACCCTGTGCAGGTTTGAAGCAGAGAATACATTTGTTTAAAATGAGAATTTCTCAAAACTGTGATAGTGGCAAAGACAATGAAATTAAAATGTGTTTGCAAATATTTCATTCAGCACTCAAAGCAGAATATTTTATGACAATTTTGATTATGTTTCAATGTTTAAAAGACTGTTAAAATATGCTAATTGAGACATTCAGAATGACAAAAGTTTCAATAGTGAAATCTCCTCTTTCTCTGAAAACTACTTAGAGTAAAGCAATATTTGATTTCTCCTGATGTGGGTTTAGATAGTTAATATCAAATGTTAAATTAAACGTCAATAATCCTTAAGGAGCCTATCTTAGTCACATTTTTTTAATCAAGGTTTTCAATGTGATCTTAAGGTCCATTTGTTCCCAGAATATAATGAGAATTGCACAAATCTCATGCATTTCCAGGCAGAGTTCATTATAGGGGTTTCATTTATGCTTATTTAAGCCACATTTTAAATGCTTCATGTGAGGATTTTGGTTCCAAGAAAGTGTATAGAAGAAATAAGGGAACATGCAAGCAAAAGGATTTTCAGTTATAGCTTTCAGAAAAACAAACCAACCCCATTCAATCTCACCCCCACAAGCTAAAAAATGGTCAACAGTACATATTTTAAACTGTTTTCTAGAAAAATGGCAGAAAGGCAAATGCAGGTTTTATTATGTAAAATGTGAATCAGTTAACGATCAATGTTTTAAGCAGAATATCCCTATTGGATGATGATTCATTAGTGTTATCTCAGGGAAGGAGGTTATTGATAATTTGATATTATGCATCCACTATCCTAATCATTATTGTCAGAAAGTCTATTAAAGATCATAGGTCATGAATCTAAAATTAAGTATGCCATAAAAAAAAGAAATGAGCAAGGGACAAGGACAGACATTATTATAGATTAAGAATCACACTAAAATGCATTGTACCAATTAATTTTGCTAAGATATTATTTGATAAAATAAGCTACAATTTTCAGTGAAACAACTCTTTTAAAATGAACTGGAGGTGGAAGTCTGAATATTAAAACCCCCACAACTCTGATTGTTTTTGTCCTGCTGCATATGCTGTATATCTGCCTTCAAAATATGTTTCTCTTACAGATTGTGCTGCAGTACTCAACAAGGCAATAAGATACACTTTTTTTTTTCCTCTTTTGGTCTTGAAGCACTCTAGTTTTTGGACTCCACTCACTTTTCTCAATATTTCACTAAATAAGAAGTTGAGAACCACATGGCTAAATGGCGTTTCAGAGCCATCACCGTGAAAAGAGATGCTGTAGTCAGTGCAAAGGAAGACACTGTATGCCACGTTCCAGGCTGCGTGAAGGAGAGCTTCACCCTAAGGACCAGCTAGCTGTACCAGATTTTAGCTTGGCTGCTACAAGTACAAGCCAAATCACACTGTCACTTTATGCAGTAACCTTAGCCTGGGTCAGCAGACCATCAGCAGGAAGGTAAGGCTCCCAGAAGCATCTTGGCAGGAACTAATTCAAAAAACGTACTGGTATTGGGCACATGTAACATAGACATGCCTTTCTTTTAACTTTCAAAACTGGACTATACAACTCAATAGAAGTTTGCCATTTGCTTTTGGATATTCTGAAGAAAGGTATTGGGATGTTGGACATTGTTCAAATGCTCCTCTAAATTCCTTTGTAAGAGTCACCATGCCTGTATACCTTGCTTAATCTAAACCACTTATGCTTAACATAAACTAGGTTGAAGGCAAACCCCAAACTAAGGTAATATAATTTTCTTTTAAAGAAAATAAAACACAGAAACAATACAATTATGATGTCTTTTGGTGTCTGTTAAGACAGAGATGACAAAGGAAAGAAAACCATGCTTAATTCCAGCTTAAATCCCAGAAGGTCACCCTCTTCATCTTCATATTCCAACCATTAACCTATATCACTTATTTAACCCACTTACTATGGGACTCAAACTCATAGTATACACTTTTCCACAAGCTGAACTCACAGAGGATATTTTCTACCAATGCTGTTGTGACATCTTTTATATGCCCTTCCTTCTTGGGATTCCCCACGGTTTCCTCTCAGGTCTGAATCTCCTTGCATCCCTCCTCTCCACTGTTCCCTTATTTCCTGGTCTCCTCTAACACTCAGGAAGAGGTCTGAGCTCTCCTCTCACCTCACCAGTGGCTGTTTTTTTCAGAAAAGTATGGATGGCCACCTGCCCAGAGAGAAGGAGGAACTGGACGCTAATCTGGGCTTGGCCAGGCTGTGACCAGCTTGCCCGTCCTGAGGCCAAGGGATTGGCTGAAGAGGTTACACAGTGCTGATGCTTCTGAACCGGGCATTTTCACATCGTGGCCCTGAGCTTCTACATTAGCACATACAAATTACAGATGTTACACACAGTTGCATGGCTGGCATTAAGGACGGCAGCTGTTGTCTGAGTGCAGATGAGGTGGTAAGCAAGTTGCTTTGTGTATTAATGTGCTTCAGCATGAACTAATTCAGTCTTTGAAGGCAATTGTGACAAGTTTCAACCAGAGAAGAGGTTTAACCGCAAAAATTCAAATAAGATCTAGTGTATTTCATCATACAATGCTATCAAAAGTGTGTTACAGCACCTTGGTTTTCTTCTGTTTGGTGAGATAAAGTAGCTCAAGTGACTGCCAAAAGCCAGCAGCAAATGTAATGGGAGTTACAGGTGCAGGGGCAGAAGAAACACAGGAAGATTCAAGCACATGCTGAAGGAAGAGCTGGAAGAGGTAGAAGTAATGGGGAAACCAGTACTTTTCTTTTTAGTAGCAGCAAGCTATGAAATCAAGCCTAGGTGACTGCAATCACATCTAAGGGGCTGACAGGACATTACTGACTTGTACGACTGTCTGTAACGGAGTCATCAGATGTTACTGCTTGGGCAACTCTTATTTTGGCTAAGGAGATACGGGTTATGTCATTATCAGGAAATTTCCATTTGAGGCCTACAGAGGCAGTTTTGCAGAGGTCTGTAGTGCTATGGGGTGAAGGTGACAGGAGCCAAGCTGAACCCCAAAGGCACTGTGTATGTGAGGGGTGTTACAAGCCCACAGAGCATCATGTTCAGCTGAGGTTGCACCTAGATGTGTAAATCATGCAACATTAAAAAGGTTTTTTCTCCTACTAATGTGTTTTAGGAACACTTTGGAAACTAGGCTATGGTCTCTGCTGCTATTTTCTCCCACTTCAGTGTCATAAAGGTTATTGTTCTTCAACCGTATGGCTGCCTCCAGCGCTGACTCAGGCGTGCCAACTGTAATTAAAGACTTGGAAAAAACAATGCATTTAATGGCTTATTCAGGGTGACAAGTGTTGTCTTACTTTGGGAATGTCTGTGAGCCTAATAGGTGTAGCTTTCCATTTAGCTTTCCCTTGCTGCGTCATTTGATATTAGCTTTCTTTTGTAGGTTTTTGAGACCAACTTAAGATATTCACTTGCTGATCATGTGTTGAAATCATAATAAAATGTCACACTAATTTATTCACTGGGAATATTTTGCTAGCTTCTTGTATTAATTCTCCTCAAAGCTAATTTAGATGCTTGCTGTTTGTGTATTCTGCAACTGTCTGTATTAATAATTGTGCAAGTGTCTGAACAAATTAAGACATTTTACAGCATTTAAACATCCCAAAGATCTTTCATTTTCTGTGAAAGTGGAGAGGTTGTACTATAATTTATGGATGTTTTCCCATTAATCTCTGAATTGTTTTGGCAGCTAATGCCTAAAAGCAACAGCTACCTGGCAAGGACAGCATATCTGCCAGACCACGAAGGGTGCCTGAATTCACTGGAGAGATAAATGGGAACACTGAAATAGAGTTAAGCCCAGAGAAGGAAGCTCATTCTCAGACAGGCTTGCCAAGCTTGTTTCATTATAGCTTATAGCTTTCATTGTAGCTTAGTGAATGCTGTTAAGTATTCTGTCAAAATAAACTTACTTTTCCAGACAAGTAGCACTGCAAAACCCTAGAGGTGCCACTGTTAATACTTGAACTTGTTTACTGTTCTTTTGCTTAAAAAATACAGGTACTCTAACAAAAAGTCCAAGTTTTCTTAAAATGTATTTTCTAATCCAAAACATCTAGGAACTTTTTTAATTTGTACCTTTTCTGTCCAGCCATAATGAAAAGACAGATTATTTCTTAAGGTGTGTCATTTATAAAGCAGTAATTTTTTTTTCATGTATTTTGAGGGCAGGCAAGTATGGGTCTTTCAATTTCCTATAGTTCTGATAATGTTACTGTATAGAGTCATAATTTATACTCATCACTGGGGACACATATCCTGGAAGGTCTTTCTGCAATTCAAGCAACAACTTTTTTAACTTCCAGAATAAATAATTATAGTATTTAAGTTTCTTTGAGAAGAAAAACTGAAAATCAAAATCAGAAAACTGTCTTAAAAATATAATTTCAAATTTTTTGTACCTACCTATTTAAAATGTATTCTTTTAGTTTCTTACCTATTTACTTAAACTATGTTCTGTTAGTTAACTAACTCTTGTTCAAGCCAGAAGACCAAATCAAGTTTATAGCATAATTAGAAAAAGAGTTATTGGTGGAAATAAAGAAGGTTAAAACTTAAAGGAATATTTAACAAATATTTTCTTACAGAGAAAGGAGAAAAATGAAAACAGAAACCATGACAGCTTTAAATTGTGTATTATCTTTTTTTTTTCCTTTTTAACAAACAAATTATTAAAATTTGACATTAAAAGAGGAAACCTTCCATGTCTGCCTATTACATTTGTGATGAGAAATAACTTAAAAGACCTTCAGTTCTAATTCTACAGAAGACAGTGTAACACTTCCAAAGCCTCAAGATGTCTGCATACAAGATTTTGTAACATGCTGGATAGATTTATTTTGGCTGAACTATTTCAGGCCTAATTGAAACCAAGGAAGCATGTTTTCTGCTTCCACTGTTATTTTTTTTCTGATCATATCATAATGATTTATACTCAAGGGAAAATAAGACCACAGGTTCTACTCAAATGAATCTTTGTGTATGCCACTGTGCACATTTACAATCATATTTTTCCAATCATAGTTAACTGGGCTTTAGATGTAATATAATGCACTGAGAACAGCTGCCTTAAGAGATTCCCTTCCCATACTCGTGTATTTACAATCCATATGCTTAATTGGATTTCACTTAACAACTGCATTAATGGACTTTGTTGCTAAACATTTGTGGATCATGTAACTGTTATTTCATTATATGCTAGATGAAGCTCAGTTGTAAACCTCAGATCTTTAATCCAAGATCAACTCTTCCAGCTCTGCAGAGGTGTTATTTGCATTATTTTCTGTTAGGATCAACCTGAGATCTGACTACAGACCTAACAGTTCTTTGCCTTTAATTTTTCTCCCTCCTCACTTCCAAGAAACTTCAGATGCTTTTTTTGTTCACAACAAGTTAACGAAAGTTTTATTGCTCACTGCACATCCACCAGCAAAATCTACTAAGAGGCAAGTCCAGTATTGCCTTTTCCGTAATACAGATTTCCAACAGTAATGTGGCCTTTCGAACTGATGAATAGGCATAATAAAATCACCAACAGAGAATGAACTAGTTGACCTAAGAGGTCTTTTTCATCTCTAATTTCTAGGGGGGGGGAAAAAAAAAACAAATGAAAAAATACATTAAACTCATCTACGATGTTCTCTGTCAAATAATGATCCTGTTATAAGGTCATTACAGAAAATATTGAGATACATTGTAATACTGCTTACAAAATTATGCACTAAGCTCTTTGCACTTGCAAGTTATATTGAACAGTACACTTTATGGAAGTATTTGTATTTAAACAGTTCACTCAAGAAGGCTCTATGAACACACTAAGTGCTTTGAAAGCTATTATGAAAATCACCCTCATTATATACCATGTAGTAACCTCAGACCTATCAAATTCAAGCATGGGGGCTTTTTCCCAAAGCAATTGTAAACAGAAGTATAGAATACCACCAAAGCTTATTTTAGTCAATATTTTGGGGATAAAAAAAAGAACCCTATATGGATCAAACAATGGTCCTTAAAAGAAAAATGAAAAAGCAATCATTGAATTGCATCCTGTGAGAGGAAATTGGGCCAAAATTGATCTGGAGAGCCAAATTTATTATTACATGCAGTGAATGTACAATGAAATGTGATTAAAGCAAGTGTGCCATCAGTCCCTTTTGCAAGATCAAGCACAGAACAGTGCAGTCTTGTTGAAAGTAATCGATAGCATTGAAAGCAAAATTGGAGGGCTCTCAAATCTTCTTAATTCCTATTTTCTGAATGAGTGGAGTGAGATTGCTTGGTGCACATGCTAATAACCAAATTAGTGTGCTTTTGACTCAGTACAGAGTCAAGCTTCTATAAAACTTAAATAATATTGCTAAAAATAAGAGGAAAAAAAAAAACCAACAACCCACATGAAGCAGAGATACCATAAAAAACATAGGTTTCACTTTGAATTCTTAATTAACAGAGCTGCATTTCTCTTAATTTTGTAGACATTAGGATATGTAAACTACAACTTCACATCTCTTAATAGACATGTTGACTAGCAATCTTTGCTCTCCCATGAGTAGAAAGATAATCTCCTCAACAGGCACACATACATAGATGCACAATGCACATAGCAAGAATCGACCTATGAGTCTCTGAAATCCACCACTCAGAAGTAAAGACTTCCTGTAAGATAGTTCGCAGAAAATTTCCTCAGAAAGGGTTGAGGGTGGTTTCAAGGGTCAGCTTAAGCCAACCTAAAACTGAATTGCCCTCAAGTCCTGCCTCCCCACCTCCCCCTCGCATTTCCTCTCAACCTCCCTCATGCACAGCAAGTCAGCTGTCCGTGTGGCCAAAAACTGTGGAGACAATGTGACAAGAAGGTAAAGGTTATGTGGCTTTGTGTCACCCACCACACCCAGAGAAAAATTCAAGACACGCTCATAAATCTACAGATTCTTCAGCAGCAATCTGAGTTCTGTTTTGATCATATTTGTATTGCTTTTAGCAGCTTTTTTTGTGCCTCCCCTAGCAGATGTTCAGCTTCATACCGTGTGTATGCAAGACCTTCCTGAAGATCAGCATGGGGAAGCTCAGAGGAACAGAGTGTCTCAGCAGCTACAGGTTAATGAAGTTCAAACTTCCCTGACATTTTTAAAGGCATATTTGAAATAACATAGATCCCTTTCCAGCTTTGACTAGTGTTATGCAAGTACAAGCTTTGAGAAATGTATTCTTTAAGTACAAAAAAATTAGTTGTGGCTGCAGCACAGACAAGTGTCAGGGCAAAACCACATAAAGAGCATCTCAGAAGAGGGTCTCTGCATCTCTATTTACCTCAGAACGTGAGCACCAAACTGCCACCCAGCATCACTACTGCATTATCCCCCACACTTAGACAAACTGACAAGTAAATAAACCAGTCACACAGCTACAAGGGCACAGCAGTAAAGGGTGCTTTGCAGTTACCCTTTTTGTATAATTAGTAAAAAAGTAAGTAAACTAATGGTTCAGAGCAATTAAATAATACTAAAACCTAATCCAGCACTTTCGTAACAGCTGGATCCAGGAGTATGATGGATCCAGCAATGTCATGCTTTATTCTCAAACCACATGTTGAAGAATGTGAGGCCAAAAGTAATTATTACTCTCTCATGGCTAACTAATCTAGAAGAAAGCTCATACTGCCCTTGGTATATAGGTTAATTTTATACAAAGTCTGTAAGAAAGCAAAAGGACGTTATATGTAGAGTTGCAGAAGACAATATGGACTCTTGATTCTCCTTTTTGAAAATTACAGGTTTTGTTTTTTCCTTACAGGTGAGTCGCATTCTAATCGAAGATCTTCGTTAATGGCATGTGTTTTATATTTTTGCTATTTCTTTCAGTGCTTGTTGTGTAAGCCTGTGGGTAACATACTGATGAACTTACACGCACAAAATTTCTCTTCATCAGGAAATTGACTTTTGTAGAATTAAAAAAAAAATTCCTAAATGCTATTTCTACCCATATGATAGAGGAATTAAGGTAGCAGAGCACTAAGCATAATAACAGTCCAGCATAGGTGGACAAGGCTGTCAATGTTAAGCTTTTCTCATGCTGAATCCAGTAAGTGGACAGACTGTATTGCAATTTATAAGACAATGTTGCTGTACTGCAAACCTGGAAATTTATAAAAAACATATGGAGCACCTTCAACTTTAACATTCAGTCTTGGCCACCAGCATGATGTCCTTGATGTTTACTGTGAGCCAGGCACTTGGTTTTAATTTGTGGTTCCCCTGTAATAATAGATTGTTGGGCATGGTTAATAATATATGGCATTAGCCTAAAAGACTGTTAGCTGACTGAACACAATATTAGGATTTTTAAGCTATCAGGAAGCAAAGCAACTTATTTATTTATTTATTTTTAAATGAGATATAGAAGCAAGCGACCTCACATTTCTTGCATTTAAAGTACAGCAGTGCACTTACGACCTGTTCAGCTGCCTCCACGTGGGCGTCTGGTGAGAATATCAACTTGTCAACTATCATGCTTTCAGGACGCACTTTGTACTCATTTTCATACATAAAAGAAAATTATCCTGTATGGCATTAGGCATTTGCATTCCCACTCTTCTAAGTCCTTTCATAATAGTGTTACCAAATGGTGGCGACACGTACATAAACCTGCAGCAAAAAGTCCTCTGTTCCACTTGCAGTTTGTACAGAAGCAAATATTTCTTTTTTCTTTTAGTTTCAGTAGGTGTGGTCGAAGCCAATACAGTGCAAATTGCTTCTCCAAAGATTTGGGGTGATAGGACTCCAAGCCTGAGCTGTTAATAACCACTGTTGGAAACGCAGGGTCCATGAGTGTAAGTGAAAGCTCTAACCAGCTTCCAAACTTCCAGCATCTGGGGTTTCACAGTCTCCTCATGGATGAAGTAATTCAATTCGGAAGTTACACAGACAATGCTTATCTAGGAAAACATTTTCTGCACCATGATGAGAAAAAAACCCTGCATAATTCTAACTTTTCCTTGGGTAAAGATTTTTGGTAATTGAATTGACCCAATGGATCAGACCTTAAACCTGCTAGAAAGCTCACATGATGAGAAAATAACATCTCTCTTACTTTCTGCTGGCCATATCAAATATACCTGGTGAGCTATCTAAAATACAGCATCACTCTTTGGGTAAACTATTGTTACTGAAGAACTATGGACACTGCTCTTCCAAAACAACAGGTGGGTGTGACTCTCTATAGCACAACTCCAAGTGTGAGAGCTTATCATGATCATTAACTGACATCTGTTAGGCTTCTGTGTCCCTTATTAATATCGCTTTTAATTTAATGTGTCTATTATCAGTAGAGAAAGCTTTTTTACTGTAAATTTCTACAAATATTTAGACATGTGAGCAGGTAGCTTTTAACTGCCGTGATGTTCTTTTGCTCCCTTAACACAGTTAAAAATTACTTTGGTCAGTATTGTCACTACTTGCATTACACCCTTGAAGTCATTCAGTGTCTTCACTAATTTAATTATAAAATATTTCTCTAAACTCTAGTTTTAAAGCGTTTCACAATGAAAGTGATGGGTGGAACAATTTCTGCTGTATGAAGTCAGTTTCTAATCTTGTGGTCAAACCTTTTTACTGAATCAAATAGTTCCTTGATGGCATCTCTTGCGAGAGCTGAAATGAAGGGTTCCTTTTAGTAACCACTGATGGTACAGAAGTGGTGTACCCTTCAAGTATATGCATATTTATTGCAGCAGACTGATACTGATGTCTGCAGAAACAGTGGTATTTGCAATACAGATCTCAACACATATGCAAGATAATCATATTCATATTTGCATATAGACAATGACAAATACAAATGTTTCCTCTAACTAGATGACTAGATGTAGCTTGGACTCAGTAAAAGAAAAATGTCTAAAAGACTGAAAATCAACAGATACAGATAACATAAAGGTTGTAGAACCCCTGTCCAATTTAATGGTACTTGGCTGTTCTGCTGGTGTATCAGAAATAGAAATAGTATAAATTTTTGCAAGCTCACTGTGTTCTCATCTGCAGGCAAAATGAGCTGATCTGGGAAAGCAACTGCAGGTTCCAGTTGTTTACATGGAGCATTGCTAGAGCCCTGGGAAAAGGTACATTTTCCTCAGCTAGCTTGCAAAAGAATCTCAGGGAAGTCTGCAGGAATTTGTATCATGCCATGTTCTCTGATGGCAGAGTTTCAGTCTGACCTCATGGCCTTGTGTTTGCAATATTATAGTTTTTCCATGGTTGTGGTCCAAACCATGTTTGTGCTTACATGGTTTCAGAAATGCCCACAGTGCTTTGATTTAAATTCCCCCTTCCCCCCCTACCCCGCATTGCTGACTCAGTCCCCTTTGACTAGCTGTGGTGATAGCTTTCTGTAATACTATGCCTGACTGAAGCAGTAAACTCTCTCCAAGGATGGAAGAAATTGTTTCATCTGAGTTCTGATATCTAATAATTTCTTCAGCTGTATTTTCAAACTTACATGTGACAACTGATTCTTTTAAAGCAGCTACCTAGTATTTTTTTTCATTCACAGGTTTGTAGTCAGTTCACCAGTTTTGCCATAGAGGTGAAACTGATGACATTCAGTTACCACATTTATCTTAGGCCCGCAAAAGTTCTTCTGAGCTGGGAACAAAGCACCACATTGCATGTTAGCATGATGAATAATATCAAACTCATGCTAGTGTTCAGTTGCAGAGAGTCTTTCCTCCCCTCATAAAACTCATTAATTACAGGCATAGACTTTTGGAAAATATTTATTCCCAAAGTTAAATAAGAGATCTTTGGCTCACTGAAGGTTTGGAAAATGATGCAGATGAGTCCAGCCTTAGAAGAAACACTCTTATTGCCAGTCGAGTGCACAGATAGGAAACGAGCACTCAGAGCTCCTAAGGACAGAAGAGCAGGCAGGGCAGAGGATGGCAACAGCTGCAGGCACAACAAACACAACTCCTAGATCAGGATTTCTGATTCCCTCTTTCTTTCAGAACATCTGAGCAGCACTTTCAGCTATCCGGTGTCAATAACAGACCATAGTGCACATTGCGTTAAGAAAAAAACCCCCACATCCGGCCTTTTAAACAGCTCCGCTGACTAGGACGTATTTTGCATAAGCTATTATACTATTACTTTGTCTTGGTTCTTCTGTATGGCTGGCAGTTTATTAAAGTATCATTACCCCACTTGGCATATAAGGAAAGTAATGCATGGCTTGTCATGCAAGCCGCTTTTAGTGACTTGTTCAGAAACAGCTAGTGGCAGAACTGAGAATGTTGGTTATTCATGCCTTCATCATCTCAATTCAGTACTTTACTCACTGCAGTTTCATTAACTGAAAACATTGCCTTCTTAATGTTTCCTATCATGAATTCTGCTCTGAGAGGCCAAGAACAGGCTGCTTTGTCCCACCTGTATTACTGCTAAAACTAGTGAGAATTGAGAAACTGATGCAAGTTTATCAAACTAACACTTTTGCTAAAACATGAGCATGTTGAAAGCACTTGCAAAAACCATAAGCCGGCATATTGGTATGAAATGAGTCATAGTGGTTGCATTTACGGTTTTAACATTTCAAAAGGAAGAGCTGACAATCAAAGCTACACAAATTCAAGTATTTATTTGAAAAAATACAGAAATACAGAATTTTGGAAGGTTTACGGGTCAGAGTTTTTTGCTATTTCACTTCCTATTATTTAGCTATGCCTCAAACCACTTCTTTCCCCCCCTCACCCCCCCCCCCCCCCCCCCCCCCCCACCACCAGGGGGAAGGAGGTGTGGGGCAGCGGTGTCCGACATTGTTCTTAATTTAGGATAGAACCTATTAAGGCTGGAACCACNAAAAGTTTTAGGAAGATCCAGTCGCCTGTTCTCACCAAACTTGTCCACCTATCTGTGCACTGGAATAAGCATGTATTAACAAAAAACAGCTTACCCTGGTGAAATTGTTAATCCAATTGACACCCATGGAATTCTTAACAAGAAGAGAAAAACATCTCAAATGTGTACACACTTTGCATTCTTTCAGTCAATATTCTGAATTGCTTTAATTACTGCACCTGTCTGATGCCCCACCAAGCTTTGCTCCATCGCTGCAGTTTATTGTTACACAGATTTTATGTAAGCATTACAGTGACAACACCCAAAGTTAAAATGACCACTTATGCTGTCATTCTGAGACAGCTAATAATACGGTGTTCTGATAAAAATGGCTGTGTTTAGTTAAAAGGCCATACCCCAAATAAGCAGAAACTACCTTGATTTTCTTTTGTACTCATTCTGCAGTAGCATGGTCCTGAAAAAATACAACTCTTTAAATGAGACCATTGGTAATGCATACATCTGTGAATACCATTATTCTCTGAGTTTCTTTGCTTCATCGACAGGACAAAGATCCAGGATCAGCCTGACTGCTCTTCCTTGGTCATTTTATGAAAGATTTGAATTACACAAAGTATAGTGGCAGCAGAAAACTAATTTGAAGCAACTGAAGAAATGGACTTGGCTTTCATAGTCAAGTAAAGATCTAACTTCACGAAATGAAAGCACTAAAAATATCATGCTGTGGTTTTCCGTCTTGCAGTTATTTAAGACAGATATGATGGAAATCTTGACAGACACTGTAATTTCATTGTCTACAGTCTCATTTGTGTGAGCCAGCCACCTTACTACGGAAGTTAAGCTCTCATAACTGAGAAAGCAGCTATTCACATATAATAATGTTTATTTTCACTGTTCCTTTTCCTTGTATTTATCATCATAATATCATTTTTCTTTCCTGCCTGCTCTCAGCCTCACTGGTTGCACTTTGGGTTAGAAAGTAGGGGATGCCTTAGGACAGAGATTGTGTTTATATCTAGTGAGTTTGGGCAATAGTAAGTCCTACAGCTTAATAATGCTGTGATGCAGTTTTGGTAGATCTTTTCTTTGTTTTTCCTGTATTAGTCAAGTCAAACTAAGATTAGATGTTCTTCATGAAAAAACCCATGTCTTTGTCTCCACTAACACCCTCACCTAAAGTAGTTGATAACTTAATGCTACTGTTAATTGGTGAACATTCTAAAATATGTCAGGACAAGTTTAAATAGGAGGCATTAATTGGGATTTGTCCCATATGGGATTCGTCTTGGGCCCGCACGAACAGAGAGACAAATGAAAAGGCTTCTCTCCCCTTCGAAACGTAACCTCTCTGGGCTTATTTGGGCTCTTGATATAACAGGCACTGAACTAGCTAATGAGCTTGGCACCGTTTCAGACAGCTGGATTAGAGTCAGTGATAAAGTGCAGCAGAAGGCACCTCTTGGCACAGGTCCCTGTAACTCATCCTGCCAGCCTGGAAATCCAGCAGAGGAGAGGGGTCCGCCAGGCTGGGGCTGGAGGCTCCTTCCGAGTCCAGAGAAACTGTGCCATTTGTCAAAGATGCATTTAACTATACGTGCTTATACTGCAAGTGCAGAGCAATATATCTAACAGAAATAAGTCACAGGACCGGACCAAGCTACTGTAAGTTACTCCCCCACGGACAAATACTCTATCACTCTTTGCAGAAAAGAGAAACTTTCACAAACCAAAAGCTGCATTACAATCCACAGACATAGTTGCAACTCATACCCTTTTAACTAGGACTCTCACCAGCTACACTTACTTTACAACACAGAGCATGAATTTCGTACAGATGTCCTTTAAACTACCTGGGAAATATGCTTAACAGTTTATGCTCCTGAAACGATACAGGTAGCCAGCATTACAGGGAAGCGTTTCAAAACAAGCAGAATACAGTAGTTGGGTAACACACCAGCATGAGATGCCACTGCTTCGATAAGGGTAAATAATGGCAATGTTCAGTATATAGTTTGATGATTAAAAGAAATTAAAGTTTCAACCATAATCTCTTTGCTGACTTCATTGTCATGTGTTACCTCACAGGGACAAAATTTGAGAGAGCATTTTTTAAACAATGGTTTAAATTTAACTACTGCAAGCCCTTCAGCTAATCAGTGATTACATGCAGTATCCTTGTGTGTTTTACAAGATTTTTTTTCATTTAAAATAGTTATCAATGTTAGAGCACCATGTCAACAGAGTAGGAAGGAGCTTATTTAGTTATTTCCTACAATGGAGTCTACTTTGAGATTCTCAGGTTCATACATTCTTTCTAATAAACCCTGAGCAGTTTTCTATTCCCTTTTTCTCTTTCACCCCCATCTCACTCTATACCCTCCTTTGAAAAATTACATTGGTATGAAAGGGTATATTTGCAGATTTTGTGGATATAATAGCAAGAGCATTGAAAAGTGTATTCCTAAATGGGCGAACATGGTTTTTAGCCAACTTTATTATTATATGGTCCCTGAAATACATCAAGGAATTTAAAACATTCCTCTTGGAATACAACTGTGGCAGACTTGTATCGTTTCCCATCCATATTACATTGTGTATGATGTGAAGGGATTCACGGAGCTTTCTTTTCTTCTCTCATTACAATCTTTGTCACTAAGAATGAGGTATCCAAATTTTAATGCCTCATATATTTTGTCAGCTGTAGTGGTGTGCTATACCACTTTGACCTTTTTGATTGGCTTGCCATTTCAGTCCTTCCTATTTACAGCTTCATTAACCTGTGGGGGAGAGGTGGACTGGCTAACCAATCAACGGATGGTGTATTGAAAAGGTCAATGTAGTCCAGCGTATTTACAATCCCTTCACAAACCACATGCAAGTGGAAGATGTAGAGTCCCCCATTTAGGATGGCAAAGTTACAGCAATAGGAAAAATGAAGTGACATGAATTCATTCCAAATCCCAGACATTAGGAAAATGAAAGGAAACAGTGAAACCCCTCCAATTCCATTTCAGAGAGATACCGCATTTGTCAACTTGCAGTTCTTCGCAAAAAACATTTGATCTTGACTAGATGACACTACCCAGATAAGTGAAATCTACAATTATTACTATTTTGGATCAGTCTCGACGTCAACTCTGAAACGCGTTTCATTGCCTGTTTAATATAATCTTGGGAAGAAAGAATGAAAACAGAATGAGCTCTTTTGCACAGAGAGCTTTTTAAACAGGAAATATTTGAATTTTGCCAACATTCTTTTCTATAGACTTCATTAAACGTCATCTTCCATATGAGAAAACATTAGTAATAGTTATGTAATTAGTGCCATTGTAAGATAAATAATTCTAAACTGGTTCATAAAACAAACTTCTGTTTAGACCACAAAGAGATAGGACAAAATTTAGACTAAACATTGAGTTTGATAGCAGAGGGAACTGTGCTATAGGAGGCTCTGTCTTTCAGATAAGAAGAAAAACTAAACTAATGGCCACTTATAATCATTGAGGTTGTTTAGGCATGTTAATCTTAGTGACCTGGCCAGATTCCAGCTTCTGTAATTACAGGTCTCTTGGTGTACCTAATTTTCCCTAGATCCAACTTTTTTGAGGCAGCAATGGGGTGGGGGGAAAGATAGCCTCCCTTGCTAAGTACCTGAGTGCTCCTACATGAAGTGGAACAGCATTTCTGCAGTGAAAAGACAAGGAAATCATTTTACATGTGGAAGTTTGAACACTGGTTACGGAACTACTTGGGAAAGTAACATACAGCAGAGAAATTTTGTAAAGTAAGATTTCCCCTACATTCTTATCAATGAATAAGTAATGCCAGCTCCAACCAGTATTTTGCCTGTATTTCTTGCAAGATGCTACTTCTCTGTCCAGAATCAGGAAAAAAAAAAAAAAAAAAATCATGAAAAAACCAGATGAAATAGGAAATAATTCATTCAGCTGTTTAGGCTTATAAGGTTTAGGTTTTATTTTGACTACCCATTTTAGCACTTTTGGAACACCTTCTTCAGTCTTCTCAGCTTCCCACAGACACTACTGGTACATGTCCAGTGGCTGTTGTTATTTATTTATTTAACTTTTATTCTTTATTTAAATTAAAGTAACATTTAGGAAACAACTAATTTCACAGCCACATTATACATGCATATAATGAAAGTCTATAAGGTCTAAGGAGCAGGGATATAACGACAGACATTTTTATGACCAAAACAAATCAACTAAAAGACCTCTTTAGAGTTACACAAGATGCTTGTGGCAAAGGCAGAAAATAGCGTGGGCCTCCTGAATGCCCATGCAGAATGTTTAAAACAACAGTATCAGCCATGACAGCTCTACTAATGTTTCAATTTCTAAACAGGAGAAAATTGTAAGCTCAAAAATGAAAGCATAAATAAAATTGAAATGGCTAAAAAATGGCAAAGCAGTAAGTACAAATAAAGCATGAATTAAGTTAAACATTTCCAGCAAGGTGAAGGGTTATACACCTGCTCCACTGCATTTAGTAGCTATCCTTGGAGCATATACATGTGATCTCATGCACCTGAAAAATTCAGTGAGAGCATTCAAATGCTTGTATTTCTCTTCCTGTTAAACATATTGAGAATATTAAGGTCCCATCCATTTTGATACTGTTTAATATACTTGTAAGATGGTGATTATCTCCTACATTTCTCAGAGAAGCCAACTCCCCCCTTCATAAGTTTCACATTTATTGATTGTGAAAGACCATGCATGATGTGAAGAGGCAGAGCACAATAAAAATTGGCTAGTCTTAAGAGAGTGAGACTATCGATGCAAACTATAAATAAACAAAATCTTAGATTGTATTGGCATATCCTTTATATATACACACACCAGGATTTGAATAAAAATCTTGTCATTTCATGACTTCTCTTCAATGTGTTAGTCACACAAAATGGTTTTGAGAAGTGTTATACTAACTGGTCATTTTCACTTTATTTACCACAAACTGAAACCGCAAAATTAATTAGATCCTATTGCTAATCAGAGGGATCTGCTCCAAAGAATTACTCTGACATATTGGTAACTTGGTAATGTGTTAAATTTCTGTAGGCCAGTGATTTTTCTTGGCTTCCTCTACATAAACATCTAATAGTAAAAAAAGTAAATCAACACAGTTTTATTGAAGTCTGTGTTGATTTAAACCATCTGAAGTTCTGGCTCAGTACTTAGAAGAGATTATTTGTTATTGCAAGCAAAGCATACGTAAAATGTAGGATATTTTATCTTTAGAGGCTTGGCTGGAAATGTTGTTCTTGGGTGCATGAAGAAAATTGAAGACAAACATTTTGAACATGAGAAAAATTTCCTCAGATTTTATGGCCTCTGAAGAATGAAGCTGATTGATTTATATAACCTAACTCTACATTCATGGTTTTTTTTGTGTTGTTGCTTATCAAACATGCTCTCTTCCATTACAAAATAAGCCAAATCCTTGTTCAATTAATTCCTATAATATATTAGCTGATGCCATCATAATTAAGATTTCTTTAATTCCCTTGATCATTATCTTCATTGAGACCTAAAAATGTCTTGGATTGGTCAGAAACTCCTGAACATACACAGCTGTCTCCAAATAGTAGGCAGTAACAGTGGACTCACCAGAAAAGCCAAGGAAAAAGAATAATCAAGACAATCAAACCAACAGGAATTCTATATCGTTAATAAAGACAAATTTTTGCTCAGCTCAGCTAGAAAGAAGTAACCAATTGCAAAAGACACCCCAGTGATCTTTGGTTCTTTATTCTTACTACTGCAATCCTGAATGCTTTGACTAGCCATGTATACATGTGTTCAATATATTTTGCAGGATAAAGATCTAGTTAAAAAGAAAAAAGCAAAACATTTCCAGGAAAATAAATTGAATGAGTACTGCAAACAAGCATTTAGGAATGCAGTTCCATCCTGGTACCTTTTACCCATTTGATACATGAACAGTTTTACAAAGATGAAAATTGAATTTTTTTCTTTATTGTGATGTAGCATATATATCAGAAAAGGGACACAAATGTTTTTCCCCAACATTATTTTTATATAAACAAAGATAGTCGAAGTGGCTCTGAATTTAAATTAATATTGCCGTAGCTACTGTTGGCAAAACCTCTGTTCTGACTATGTCTACAAAGACATTGCTACCTGACAGCAGCACTAGCTTAACTTTATGCCTCCAGTAACTTGTGGAGTTTGAGGAACTATGTGCCCCAAAGCAAAATTCTGCAGAGATTCTTTGGTCACTGAGTTGAAAGGGGGACCCGTTCCCATTCACTTACTCTTGTCCCTCCACCAGTGAAGGGTAAGCACTATGGTTTTATGGGACACAGTGATTTCTTAGAAGTCACTTGTTGACACTCATAATACCAGGAAGATGGGCTGGAAATTATGTTACCAGACAAATACATGTATAGTTAACATATTTTTGTATGTGCATATAGTTAGTTATATTTTTTATATTTGTATATGATTAATTATACATGTGTGGGTGAATAAATGCATGTATGTATATATATATACAAGTACACACTTCATCTGAAGTTACTCTGAAAGAGTTAGAGACTCCTAAGTGAAACACTCAATTATTTCACTTAACTTGATATAATATTATTTTTTCAGAAAGTTCCAGTTTACTAGGTAGGATTTTCAGGTCTAAGCTATACTTTAGAATAAAAAAGAATAAAAATGCTCCCACTGCTGTTCCTCCTTCCCTTCCATTCCCCAGTTCCAGAGCTGTCCAATAAGGCCTGAGATTTATAATGTGAGTCAAATGATTTAAAATATTTTCTTGATAAACCACAGATGTAGGAAACCAAAGTTTAAGCTCCCCATCTCCCATTTTCTTTACGGTATGTCTCTCCACCACAGAGCTAGAGTCAGCAAGTTTATTCCAGTTTGCCATCCACCAGAAAAGTCATAGTACAGCCTATAGCCAGTAAGCAATAGATTCCACCAATGTGAAATACAGGTGAGGTTCACGTTCATACTTCAAGTTAGGCAAGTATAGAGACCTGAACGTGTCTCACCCAACCTGGATACCTGATGACTCTTTCCTTCTCCATCCTCTTCTTCCCTACACCATCCCTTGGAGATGCTAAGACATAAATAAATGCTAAATACCGCTGTGTATCTAAAGGCTTTAGAGAGGTCAATTTTTTTATAAAATTAATTGCAATGTCTGCAAATCACAGTTTCTGAAGGGAGGTATGTTTGCCACAACTTGCAGTGCTTCTGAGGACATCAGGAAGAACATGTGAGCAGGAGCTACTCAGGTACCTTGGAAAGGCAATTTTTGGTGTTATTTGTTCATTTTGATGAAGGACCACTTCTACCTGAAGACAATTTCTGATAGTTCTGAAGAAATGAAAATAGTCTACAAACAGCCAATTACTTAATAGGTATAAAAAAAATTCTTCCTGGTCTGTGCAGATGACTGTGAAGCATGGGTTCCATTAAACCATTACACTGGTTTAAAGTGAAGCTTCCTTCATGTTTTATAAGCATCCCAAAAACAAGGCTGGGAACAGCGTGGACTCAATGGCCCATGAATAATGCCAATGAATAAGGGCATTCAGACTACAAAGTTGGGGAGAACACGATACAGAAACCATTACCATATAAATGTTTTTTTTTCCTATACTTACATTGACATGAGAGATTAATTAAGAAATACACTATTAAAGCTGACTTTGTAAGAAGCAGTCTTTTCACCATTTGAATCAGGCCAGATCTTACAAGCAATTTCACTGGCTTAATTGTAAAGTTCTCCATTCCTGATACATTTTAAAAAAAATAGAAATAAGTACTTTTCCAAAATGATAGGCTTCATCCTGTTTGCAAATGCCTATAGATATAAATCCTGTGACATCAACACGGAATTTTTCCTGTTGAGATGAATAAAGTAAGGTTTTCTAAAGCAATCAACTGCAAATCAGACAAAAATGAGCTTGCAAAGTGAAAAATCCACTTAAGTTTAAGCAAAACCCACTCCTTAATTATTAAAAGAGCGAAGATTTCCTTTAAGTATGCCTACATATTGCCAGGGCAACGTTAGTAGTTCTGGACATTTTGTTAAAATAACACTTTATTTCATAGAGAAACTAATTGTATTTACCGTTTCAGCCTCTCCCATTGCCAACTGTACTGTCTGTCTTATTCTGCGCTCTACATTTTGACAGAGGCAAGAGTTTTCTATCCAAGAGCTAAAATAGGGAATAGAAACACAAACAGGATCATAAAATCGTGAGTGATTTATTCCTTGATACAGATAGGTAAGAACTGTCAGGGAGCAACCATTTCCCTAGAAATGAATAAGTAGAGAGATATCTGCTGCCCTTCCCCTGCTGTCCCCTATGGAACCATAGATATGAGTTGAGATCCTGCGTAATGCCAACGGAAAGAGGATATTGCGTACATGACCTGCAAAAGGGAATGTCTGTGTATGATTGCCCACTAATAAGACTGTCCACATGTCCATGGGCTCATGCATGTACATATGCACACACAGACAAATTACAAAGTAGCTACAGAATAACCTAACAAAAAGGAGGCAAATCCGAAACCTGTAAATTAGGTACAAAAGGTACACAGGGCAACTGGGGAGACAAAGGGTGCAATAGATCTCAGCTGGCATCCCTGCATCCCTGCAATAACAAGCAGGGTGGTCAGCAGGAAAGGATTTGTGCAACAAAGTGGTTATTGCTAAGGCCCCAAAGCGCACACCACGAGCATTTCAGGGCATTTTACTAAGATGAGCTCTAGTCTGGTCCTGTGGATCTTCTGGGACTCCCGGAAGGAGCCCAGTTCATGTGCTCCAAGGCTGCTTTGCGAAGCAAGCTGAAAAACAGTAAGTGAGACAAAGCGGAGATTTTTTTTTCCAAGAGGAAACCTCTGCTGGGAACTAAAATGCTACTGTAGGCACACATCACTCTATTCTGGATTGTACATATATGAGAAATACCAGATGCTCATCTCTCCTCCACAGTGGTGATGGAGTTAGTTTCCAGGTTTTGCAAACAGCCACTGCCACATTCTTTCAATTTCAATCACATATATTTAGATGAGATAATGCTTACCAAATGCAGTTTAAACATATCTCAGTGTAGAACACTAGGCTATTGCTTTTTCCTTTGGTGAAGGGTTGAGTGCAACCTGAGCACAGTGGTTCAGTAGGTGAGCTTTCAGAGAGGCAACAGAAGTAGAATGCATTAGTATCATTTAGAAAAACATTAGACATTTTGGGTCCATTTTCATACAATCCACAGCAAAATAAAATGCTATGGGAGTGTTTTCTTAAGTGAAACACTTCATGAGTTCATTTCTTGGAAAAGGGATTTATTTGAAAGAATGAAACATAACCACCGCTTAAATAGTTTGTCACTAGGCCAAGGAGCAATCCTTGCACTGAGTGGGCACAGCACTTTTATATAGTTGATGATTAAATGATAATGGCAGCATTTCAACAAGAGCAACATTAACTGCTTACAGCAAAAGCAGAAGTCACGTGAGGGAAGTGGAGACCATGCTGGATCATGCTAGAGATTCCCAAAAGATGAAAAGCATTTTGCTTATACTTCCTCTCCATCAGAGAGATGAAGTAAGAGATCACTTAGCTTCTGTGTCTTCCCACTTTTATGTTAAAATTTTTCTGCATCTCTTGCTGGTTTTGCTGTTTCTTGCTCTCTCTTTTTATACATGTCTCCTGGAAAGGGCACATGTTATTTGGGATTTGTTAAAAGGTAGATGTTCCCAGCATTAATAACAGCATGCTTGAAGCAGCCTGAAGTAGCAGTTATTGTTAGAGAGTATTTTTACATCAAAATGTTATAAAAAGTGCACCCCTGTAGGGTTTCACTGGGAGATCACATGATAGTTGCTGCTTCTATTGTATTTCACTTTATATTTGCATGGCCATTTAAACCTGAAAATCAAATCAAGTTTTAGGGACAGAGGAGAATAAATATCTGCATGAAACTGCACAAATGCTGCACATGAAAGGCAGCATAAATTTGCATTACTTGCATTTATAACTAAATTCATGTGAGTTCTTTGTCACACAGAGGATAGGATGGTGGTCATAACACCCACAATCATAAGGAAAAAATAATTTCATAACTTTGATACAAAAAGTGCCTTTCCTTTCATTTTAGAAATTTTTGGGGCTTGAAAAACAGAATATTTTTCTGGGTAATGCTCCACAGATAAATTTTCAAGCTGAGGTTATCTGTGGAATAATAGAGATTTAGAAAAATAAATTGGGAAGAAAGCAGCTAAGAGTGTGGAAAAACCTCTCCACAGTTCTATTACTCTCCAAGGAAAGAAAGTCTGATTGTGAGACATTTGCCACCGCTTCCTTCACAGTCAGCAAAACTTGTCTCTCAAGCAAAGAAGCAAACCCAGGAGTCAGCAGCACAACTCACTTTCATATTCATATTAATAGTCTTGGAATAAATTAAATTGCAACATCAAATTTTCCTCCTTTACTCTTTGGTAGCTGAATAAAAACATGCTGAGATCTAGGCTTCATACAAAACTTCATGAAAGGCAAAGAAATAAAGATAATCATCTGAGAATTAATAGATGTCCCCAGTGATGCCTCACAAAGGAAAATAATGACTAAACTACTTATTTGTGTGCAGTTTGTGATTTTACAATGCAAACAAATGTGAACTTACACAAAAAAAGATTATGATGGAGGAATAAACTGACAAGGAGATTTTTTTCAGTGAAATCATGCTGTACACAACAGGGAGATACTACATGCCCAGATTACAGAGTTATTTCTAGTGCCTCCTGCCCCACCAAGTGGACTAATAGTGTTATTTTTTATCATAAATTTGTATATCTTTCTTCTTTCAGAACTAAATGAAGTATATGTTCCCATAGCAACAAAAGCTAATTCTTTCCAAATTTAGGTCTAAGCCTTTAGCACTGAATTCCATGGAAGCTTACTTTCATATGAATCTTTGAAATGTGTTATTATACAGGCAGTTTTAATCTGCAAAGCTCAAAGAAGGAGGCGGAAAAAAATCAGTGATCTACACATGGCACAATATGCACATCCATAAATGTACCATCAACTTCAATTTCTTAATCCTTTACATCTCCTGAAAAAATCTGTTTAACATGTCTGCTGCTGCTTTTTGCAAAATTTTTGTTCCAGAACATAACTATGGTTGTTAAATAGTTTATAGTTCTAACAGAGAGCATTGCAAAATGTGATATACAGTGAGTTCCAGCCTTCTAACAACAAGAACAGATATTAGGAATGTTTAATTTAGACAACCACTTAAATACTGTTTCATTGCATGAAATTAATAGGACTAAAGAAGACTTCCAAGGACAAGAGCAGCAGGACTAAAACAAATGCCAACTCAGGCTCCAAAAACCTAAGCAAATACTTCCTATATTATGCCTAGGATGGGGAGAGTTCCAGGTATAGAAAAAGTGTCATCAAATTCATCAAGAACCTTAACCATTAATTCATGTCCCATTTTTAAAAAGGTACAGTCCACATCTTCTCCACTCCACCAAAGTGATTCAGTTTTCTTTCGCTTGTAGGTGAAGGTGTTCATTCACTCTTCTCATAGGAAGGTTATCTCATAGTTTCTCCTTTCCCACTCATGTTTTCTTTCCAAGTCTTCAAAGACTAAATTACTTCTTTAATATAAATTATGGAATGTATGGCTGCATTTATAGTATTCTATCACAAAATTTTAGAATAGTTCAGAAAAAGACTAAAGCCTATGCTCAAAAGTAACTTTAATTTAGAACTACACAAGTCAGAGAGCAATTTATCTTTGTAGATGCTGAAAGGAAGCTTAAACTGTACTAAGTCCCAATTCTTTGGCTACAGGGGGTGTCATTAATTTTCCATAACAAAGCAATTTTCACTGCATTCATAACAGATAATGCCCTCCCATCTCCCTCTTGTATCAGAGTGAGTTTTATACTACATCAGTATAACACAGCATTTGTATTAGTTTCATGATTTCTCAGAAAAAAACATTTCTTATATACGATTTAGATTGTAATGCCCAGCCTATCCAGGCACACCCAAAATCTCTATAATTCTAAACAATGACCTCTGTCCATTGATATTTGAAATATTATTGACACTACAAAGCATCATAATATTCTGAAAATTATACATTTAAATATGTATTCAAATAGAAGATGAAAGTATCTGTTAAACATTCTGGTGTCAGTGCAGTTGTGCCCGAAGGTAACTGGACATTAACACATTTATCACTAGTAACTTGGAAACTGCTTTATTTTACTTTTATTCAGACTTTGCTCTATTTTTGCTTAGTTTGGCTCAATCCAGGAAGCAACAAATCCAGTACAAACACAAAAACTGCAGAACAGCAGTAGATACAGTGACAGAAGTAGCTTCATGCAACCAGGAAAAGACAACATACCACAGTCCACAGGAGAAAAAACACTAACAGCAGGCTGCTTCACATAATTCTTTGAATCACAAAAATACTTTTTTTCTTTACTAAGAGGAAGAGTAGGAGCATAGCCTATTCAGCATAAAATATGGAGTAGGATTCCCATTGCGATGCATTATATCTACAGAGATGGTATTTTTCCAGCAAACCATAATATCTAAGCAAGTTTTCTGAACTGCAGTCCAAATGGCCACTGTCCTTTATGAGGTCCTGAGACGTTCCGCAGACACAGTGTAACACAAATGGTGTTTACTGTACTTCTGTAGAAGCAAAAAAATATCCCTTTAAGATGTCTGTATATTACACATCTCATACCCTAGAAAGAACATACTGATTGAAGGCTCACCCTATTAAAAATAATTACTGAGATGTTTAGAAAAACAACTTTAGTTTACAAATATACTAATATAATTTTTTTATTCTTTCCTGCTCTTTCTCAAGATATGAGAGTTTTCATCTTCCTCGTTAGAAGAGTACTGCATGCAAGGGACAGCTGCTGAAAATGTATGTCATTCATGCCCTCACAGTCTGAAACATTAGGAATGACGGGCCCAGTTCTGGTCTCAAACGTCTAGATAAATCCCACCATTAATCACATAGCAAGGTTCCAACAGGTTTTTACAAGGTATTCCTCAATAAATGCTGGCATTTCAGAGGCCGATATGAATATATATGCAACATAAGCCTGGAAGATATCCAGGTTGTCTTCCAGGGTTATTTGATTTTTAAAAGTCATCACTAAGTCAGGCTCATAGAATTATGCAATAACACCAGGAGCGGCCATCGTAAAGCATCAGTTGCTTTAGCCCATGCTACTATAATCTTTCTTACGTGTCACAAGGTAGCAAACCCTGAAATAGGAACTGTTATATACTAGAAGCATTTTTGAAGAGTTGGCAATTTTTTAAGACCTTAAAATCAGTATAATCCAAATTATTTCCCTGGTTACATTTCAGCTTCTCTGTGCTGATTAAACCTTCCAGACAAACCATATAGAATCGGAGAGATATATTGCTGAAGCCTTTTACATTTTTTACTCCCTTTTCAACATTCAATCCTGAATTATGCATTTAATGCGAACTCAGAAACTCTTTAAATATCTCATCATCTTTTATTTAGAGGCAGCTTAACTTGAAAAGTCCTGTTAGGAGGATTTGTTTTACATTTTTAAAGAGCAATATTTCCTTTACAACCAAGCCTTAAGTGGTCTTACTTAAAAGCAGTCTTAGCTTCTTTCAGGAGATTTTTATTGGATTTGCACTAGTGGTAGTAAAAGCTATTTCTAAATGTCTAAATCAGTAGCAATACATTTTGTTCATCTGTGTTTGCCCCAATATTAATAATTCTTCAAGCTAAAAAACAGAAAATAAACCACCCAAAACCCCAACAATGCACATAAACATTTATTTCTATGGATTTCTCTTCCTTTCTATACACAATGTTTCCAGAGATGATCAATATGGCAATTTTCTGCCAACCCAGAAGGCTAATTACCACTCATTTTCAGATACTGTCAAGGCAGAAGTATTAAAGCATTCTGAAAATAAGTCAAAGAGACTCATTAAAGAGCCTTGCTATATGTTTCTTTTCCTTGGGAGAACAGGCACATCATTATGGTTTATATGAAGAAGTATTTGACTGAAAGGGACATCATCATCATATCATCACAAATATATTTTGTTTTGTGTATTTTGTAACTAATTTCTCTTAATTTGAAATGAGTAGTTCTACAGTGGATTTCTGTGGCAGGACAGGCGTCCCTCCAATGCATGTATTCAGGATATCCCTTCCCACACTACTTGTTAAGAGTTAAAGATTTTAAGAGTTTACCTATGGGACTATTTCTTAGTGCCTCATAAGCATGAATAAAAATAAAACTGTTCATCCCTTCTGCAGTAAAATTATATTGAATGCACATGTTCATCACATCATCCTCTCAAATCAGATGGCCTGTGCTAATCTGTGGATTTTTAAAAGAAATCTCTGCCACCTGTGCAGTCCTGCATGCACTAGAAACACTCTTCACAGCTGGGGTAACATCCAACAGCAGATTTTTCTGGCCTTCCTTGCTGCAGTATCCTTAAGAGAAAGGATTGTGCTCTGATGGCAACTGCTTAGTTTTCAGTTAATTGTGTGTTCGTTACCCTATCCTTGAAAGAAAAAGGTGGATGGTCCAATGGAAGGAAGAAGGTGTGTTACAGAAGGCATTTGGCAAGGAGCAGGTGAGGAGGAGGTTGATAAGGCAAAGGAAATAAAAAAGATCAAACAATGTGTGGGGGGGAAAGAAGTAAAAGCTATTAATATGCCATTAAAAAGAAAGAAGGGGAAGGAAAAAAGCAAACCCTGTGTCAATGAATCCATTATTTTTTTGGCATTGTGTTGTATGTTTCCGAGGAAGAAGTTTTTTAAGTTTTCCTTCAGGATTTCAAATGAGAGATAAAAGGTGATTTAGCAGAGATGTTCACTACTGGCAGCTGAGCACTTCAGTGCATCTTAGATTCTTGTAGAGATTCTTCCGGCACACAAGTTTTTTTTGTGTCATGTATGTATTTATGCAAGTATATTATCTGCTGGATTAAGTGTACCACGGGCTCTTACAGTACACCCACAGATGCTGATAGCGCTGTTGTAGGGGATATTTGCTGCAGTGGTACTGGAGAGATGTTGGCAGGTTTAGACAGTGCTCAGGCACAGTTTAAATCCACAGGGTATATTTTAGGAGGCAAACTAGAAATTATATTTCCAGAAAAAAATATAATTTCCAACATCAGAAATATTACATAGCTTTCCTACAGAACCCCTTTATATTGCTCAGATGTGTAGCCCATTACAAAGCAGCCAAATGAAAGGCAAGGTTTGCCAAGACCAGCGAGGTGGGAGATCTCTGGTTTGAGCCTAGCACTTCGGGTCTTTCAGAGAAAATATTTGACGAATTGGCAGGAGAGAAGTTTGAAGGAAAGCTCATGAGGGCTGATGGGGAAGAACAATGTTACGGATTTTCTCACAAGAGGATTAAAATGAATTTTCCATTTCCATCTTGGTTGAATCCAGCACAGATCCTTGTTCTATCTGACATTTCAGAGGCTCCTCAATGAAGTGGGAACAGCCCATGTAAATAAGATGGAAGTTTCATGTAACATTAACTATTTAAGACAGTATTATTGCTGTCAAAACATGTATTTATTAGAAATGGATAAGTGGAAAGGAAATCCTTCTATTCTTCCCATTTTATCCATCTCATAATTTCTAATTAAATGGAACCTATATCTCAATTGCTCTGGCTTTTGGAATTAAAGAACTGCAGCTCCTATGATAAGCTCTTCCCTCATCTCAAAATCCAAACCATTTAATTTGCTTAATATACTTAAGTTTATAATACTTAAAATTGTAATTTCAAAATAGTAATACAGCCCTTTCTTTTATAATGTGATCCAAAAATAAGCATACAACACATTAGTGAACATTTTTTCTAAACTGCTTGAAACTTTCAGTATCAGTCTTGTATATAATTTCAGGAGTCCATGAGGATGTATATAAAAAACGACTAAAGCTGTTGTGTGGTATAACTATTTTTTTAAATCATAGGGTAGATTTTACACAGAAATAAGGCCTGCTCTTTGAATAATGCTGCATTTTAAATACATACACATAGCTGAGGGGAACAGTGAGAGATCAGCAGTTATTATGGAGAAATTCTTCTGCCCTTGTATCAAAGCAATGCCACACTCTACATCTTCACATCAAGCAGGTTAAAAAGTAAATATCTGAAATAGCTCCAGCCTCACCAAATGACCCTAAATCACCTTCAAACAGATTTTTTTTTGTAAGACTACCGTAAGATGCTCTTCCTGGAGAGCTTTTAAAAATATGCTCTCAGCAACTTTAGCACCTTCCTTTGAAAGACCAGCCTATGTACAACACTTGACTTCAAAGGATTTGCAGTTACATTTACATTTAGTGAACTTCAACAGAATACGCCTAGTCCAACATATAACAGGATTTTACTTCCTTGTTTTTACTGGAAAAACTTCATTTAAAAAAAGTAAACAGATTTTAAGATTTTCAAGCATACTAATACCTTTGAAAGCAAAACAAGAAAGTTTTCTATAGTCAAGTCTTTTAAATCACCACTTAAATGGGAACTAATTGTATGCTAATGGAACAAGGTGAAATACTGAATATTCTGAGTGACAGTGTTCTTATTAATTAAGCAGCGAGTATGACACCTCTATTAAATACCAAAGTAACAAACTGAGTGTCCGGTACTTAAAGAAAACATGAGGGTCTCTGAAGAATACACCAGGTGACAGCTTACGTGAAGAATAAAGAAAATATACGTAATGTTACAATATAATTGTTTTAGAATAATGCTCATGTGTTCAAAAAGGATATGCCCATTTTTGAGCAACAATTGTTGCTTTTTCTGGAAAAGGGCTGAAGTTAAAAGTCTCAGTCCCTTTTAAAAAAAATATAATCGCCATGTGAGGGTCCCAGCATAAAGAAAATCTTGTTTTTATACTTCTAATTGGAAGTTTAACAGTTTTGTGTTTTTCAGTGAGGCACGCTAAGCCGGTTTACAGCAAAGGCTCTTCTAAAGAACTCTATGAAGAGAAGCTCCAGTCCTTGCACACCTCTGGGTAACTACTATTTCACCGTCCCTTACAGTTTAGGGTCACAGTTTACTGAATATTTGGGAGCTGCTTAGCATGTAGTTATATGTGTTAAGATAAATTAAAGATTATGAAGAGTGTCAGCAGTGCCAATCACCTCCTCAAAGATAAATATAAGACAACAAGCTAAACAGATGATCTTTGAGTCAAACCCCGTTGCACATCCATTTGCAGCCAGATGAAAAGTACAGAGCAGAGCAAGATTTACTGTGATACACTATACCTGTAATATTGGCATAGGTGTTAACAGTCTGATGACACCTCAGACCTTCAATCCCAACACAGCAGCGTACAATTTAAGGTGTAGGGTTGATGGTAGTAGGACCTTCTGAATTCTAACAGTAGTAATCCTTTGGGGGACAGGAGGTATTCCTCTATGTAGTGATATACACGGGAGAGACTTGGAGTTTCTTTGTTGTTTTTTTGTGAGGAAAAATTGGTTCAGTACATACCATTGACCCAGTTAGTCTATCTGAGTTTGGATACAGTGAACTACTACTCCATGGTACCAAACACACTGAGGGCATTTCAAAATACCCTTCCAAAGCCATCACTCTTCAGGTCAGAGGGAAATGGGGAGCACGGCTAGAACTGACATCTACTGAACCCTGGTGAACTTGTCACATTGTACTTGCTGTAAAACGAGTTGTTCCAGAGATGAAACCCTGTTCGGTTGATTTGAGAAATATTTTTGAAAATGATGGGAAAAAAAAAATCTCAAAAATAAAAAGCAATAAACGGCATAGTTCTCCAGTAATTTGAAATATATATATACACACACATATTCCTATATGTACATAAGAGAATAAAGTACAAAAATACGAGCCAATGATATCTATGGAAAGTTAAAGCTTAGCACCAGTACTAACTGTCACAGCAATTCTTGGGATTATGAACTGCTGTTCAGAACAAGTCATCTAGTCTCATCTAAGCCCCATGTGGTTAGGATGACAGGGTTTTAGGTTAAAGTTATTCCCAGTTGGCATCCGATCATCTGCTGTGGATAAGGTAACCCTGTGGGTGGCCGCTGGAGAGTCTGGACATCGCTGCTGCTCAGCTCACTGGCTAAGGATGTGACTGCCAGCCCCACAGACCCCGTGTTGCCCCCGACCATCATAGTGACCCCAGGTGAGCAGCAAGGCTCTCCCCATGCTCAGTTAATAAGGTTTATGTAACCCAGAAATGTGAAACCACTGTGGATTAATCAGTTCTCAAAATAAATTTGATAGCTTGAAACCCTTTTCTACACTTCCTTGGTCTTCTTCCTCATTTGGCGGATGGGGAGGGGGTGGGAAGAGAGAGAAAAAGAAAGTGTTAAAGAAGCATTTTGCCACTTTGTCCATTTTTTGTGTGTAAGAAGGTTCCCAAAAGCAAGGCTATGAAATATGAAGTATTTCATGTTGCTTTCTCCATGTTGAAAAATATTGGTTTTGGATTCAAAATGCAACAGTTAAATTTGAAGTAAATTGATTTTTGTGCTCTGCAGTGAAATTTGCCATTTGCCATAAATTATAATACAGACTTTTTTTCCCTAAGATTACAGTAGAAAGAAAAAAAAAATCAGTAAAATATTTACTGTCAGTAAAGTCTAGTAACAAATTAGTGTTAGCAGTTTATTCTTGTTAATACAGCACAACAAAAAAAATACTGTTTTAATAGCAATACTTTTTCCTAGTAAAAAAGGCATTATTTTAAACCATACATTTAAAATGTGTAACACACTTCTGGCAAGCATATGGGCTCTGATTGTCAAACATATGCCATAAATTCATAGACAGAGTCAGGGCAAATCATTTGACCTTCTTGTGGCTCAGACAATCCAGCTGTAAAATTAGATGAAAGCAGAACTGATAAACAGATGCTGCTGCATCCAATTTGAGCTTTCTTGAACAAACAACATCTTAAAGGAGCAGAATTAATGCCTTTTATGAACTGCAATATTTCATTTGATGCTTATTGGCACAATCTGTGAATTAAAACAAAAAACTGAAAAACTTTGCAAGCCTGCTGCAGATATTATATTAAATTTCCTAATTTACAAATTCCTTACACGTTTCCAAAGACAGGCAATAGCTACCTGGAGAACTGAGCCCACTGGCCTTTGGCAAGGAAGGTTTGCCTGGAGTGAGTTGGGTACTGCAGTCTAAACCATCTGTCACATCCACTCTGGACCCACAAGAGCTTAGAGGGGCATCCAGAGAGAAGGCCAGGCGAAAGCACATGACATATGCACTGATTTAGTTCATTTTCTAGGCAGTCAGCCACCCCAGAAGCTCTAGCTGGAATTTGAAATTCCTTTTTCCTCTCATCAAGGCATAGAGAAATCTACTTTTTGCTCATATCTGGGTTGCCAGCTTCTGCTGGGCTCCAGAGTGTTGGCAGCTGATAATAGCGTACTGCAATGTCCTATCGGGCAGGCTCTGCCTTCCCTGCTAGGAGGAATCAGTCACACCTATGCTACCATGGGTGTGCATTGCTTGTACCGCATCTGTGCAATCACAGGTGATGGAGCTCCTTAAAAACCTTAAAACCCGGCAGGCAGGCAGGCGGAACGTGAGCAGTGGCAGTTGCAGACACCCATGTGGGAATACGAGTTTCCACCCTGCTGTTTTTGGATTTACTCAGAAGTTTGTATTGGGAAAGCATTTAAAAATCATGAAGGAAATTTAAAAAATAAAAAAAACCAAACAGAATGCACACCCACAACTGAAGTCTGTTTACTTCTACTTGAGCTTGGGAATATACACTACTCCTATCAGTACAGCACTTGAGATTTTATTTCAAAGGCAAGTAAGGCAAACATATCCAAATTTGCAACTTTTCCGTTGACTTCACTTTTTGGAGGTGGGGAAATAGTATTTTGATTATTTTGAGACCATAATTTGGAACAAGCAAATAAACAAAAAACTCTGAGAGATTTCATCTAAGGAAGAGTGAAATTAAGGGTGTTACATGGGTTTTTTTATCGTATTTAATCTATTGACTCCATAAAGTACTCAATGAATTCAGTCAGAACTGAAAGCCACGTTTACCTCACTCATTTTTCGAAACCAGAAACTATTTCCTTTTTAGCAAACGAATTGCCTTCCCCTGTCTCAGAGGTGGAGGGTCCTTGCTTAAGCCAAGCAGCCATAAAAGAGGTTCTGATGCACTGAGTACAGCAGTGTGGGGTCCTCAGTGATGACTCTGGGTCTAGGACATACTATGATTAAACACAACTGAGCCAGAACACTAAAACAAGTGTTGTCTTTGGGTTTTTTTTTAATGCTGTCCAACTGTGCCAACAGGTGTAGTTCTCATTAGAAATAATAAGGAAGTGCTAGTAATTAGTGTACTGTATTTCTGGTGGCAGCAAAGAAAGCAAATTCTTCCTAAATATATTACCCCTGGTTTTGCCCTACAGGACTAAAGCTGATGGAAATACATTTCTCCTATAAACACCTCCTCATACCTTTGGAGCTGTTTATGAGGAAGGAGTTATTATATTAATTATCCTGTCATTCTGAAATTTAATTCATGTAGCAATATCATGTCCTAAGGGCACATTATATTTTCAGATAAAGATTTTTTTATTATTATTTCAAAAAAGCCCCTTTATTTTTAACAAATTTGCATGAGTTCTTGTCATTTTATCTGATTTGGTTCTTTCATGGAACTAATCCATCACTTGGTTACTAAGAGAGCTTTTGCAATTGAACACTGCTTTGCCAGGGAATGTATGCAGTTTTTATATCTTCTTGAAAACAGATTTTAAAGAATAGTGTGAATTCCCTAGAAAGCAAGCTGTAGAGGGATGAAGCCAAACTCTTTGTTAATAAATGTCACAGTTTGACCAAAAAATAAAATAAAGGGAGGAAAATTGCAAGCCATATAACAGTAACCCATTCCACTAGAAGGGCAAAGAACACATTACGTTTCACTGATGACAGAAAATACTATGCATTTGTTCTTGCCTGTTTGGATTATATAAACTCACAAACCAACTTTATGTACAAAAGAGTATGATGTTACAAAATCAGTTTTGATAAAATATCTCTAGATGTACAAAGATACTTTTTAGAGAAAGAACAAACAAAAAGACAGCATTACTTATTTTGCAGAGAAAAAAGACTGCAGGAGGTTCAAATAGGATTAAACCTAGCCTTAATTCCGGAACACTTTGAGCATTGTGGATAGTTAATATTTGCATGTTTCTAGCTATCTGTGAATTTTAATTAAACATGAATGTTTCTGTTAAATGGAGTGGAAAATCATTTGATATTCCAACACAATCCTAAAGACAAGAACTCAGGTTAAATGTCTCAAGTAGTTCAAGAGTTCTCTAAGTAGAGAACAATAGAATTTCATTTCTTTGTAGCAATATTTTAATAGTGGGGACAGCTCGTTCAAATGACGGACAGACTAGAGCAGTGAAATTCTACTTCACATGATACATAGCTTCCTCTTTTGGGGGAAATTCTTGGCTTCCCAGTTCTAGCTCAGCCATTTCAGCCTTGGTATCTTCATTCAAATATTTTTCTGGACACAGCTTGTTTGTGGAAGAGTAATTTCTGAGACACTATTTAAAGCCCTTCCCCAAAAGCTTTACCATTCTCATCAAAACAGTTTAAGGTACAAAAGAGGTCACACAGTCCATCTTCTTGGAGGGCCAAGAAACAGCTTGTAGCTGAGAAGCTGCCTAAAAAGATGTATGCCATGGCTATGAATGACTATGCCTGAGAGGCTGATGCAGAGCAGCGTAGGGCCATCAGCTTCCACTGCATCGCAGCTGTTGGTGTATCCACAAGAACGGCAAAATCCATACAGAAAAAAAAACTATTTGAGGGAAGAAGTTAAGATTCTAAGGCTGCCGTGCTGAATGGAGTACTGGATAATGCTTATTAGGAAGTGGTGTTTGTCTGTATAGAGCATGTCCAGGTACTCCTTTCTGCCAGAGGGGTCAGAAAGAGGCTACGTACCACCCCAATACTGCCAAAGCTGTGGGTAACCTGTGTTGCATGGAAGAGAACCAAGAACCAGGAAAAATCTTCTCTGTCAGCACTATTTCAGTATAACACATGAAGCGATTGTGGTTAATGCATTTCTTATTCCTGAAAAAGTTAGCCAATAAGCACAAAAAAAAAAAAAAATTCTCCAAAATCAGGAATATGTCCAAGAATGTAAATGGCTTGAGAGTGCAAGTAAGTCACTGATTTCGTAGTCTGAGGTAGGGGCCTTCAGCAAGCCTTGGATGTCCATATGGGAGAGAAGAACAGACAGGAAAAGGTGGAGAGTAAAGAAAACCTCAGAAGAATAATTTTTGATATTATGAGCAAGGTTCCTTCAGGAGCCTCTGGAAAACTATCAGCTGAGGGCCAGAGAAAATTCAGACTCCTTACTTTCAAAGAACGAAGCTGTGTTTTTGCACATCCCTAACTCTTTAGTCTTCCCACTAACTTGTAAAATACTATTAATTAAGAAAGTTATTTTCAGAAAATGTTACTGTACAATATTATTATAATATTTCAGCCATCAAATCAAAAGGAAAAAAAAAAGAGGTAGACTGACTTTAATGGCTAACAGTTCATATTGTTTTGGTTCACCTTTTACACAAAAATGAAGCTGTGGCAAAAATAAATACAAAGTTCAAAAATCTTCAATTCAATCTTATGGCTCATTTCCATTTATATGAATATTAATAAAATAATTTTTAAAAAATCGGTATCCCTTCATAAAGTAAATGCAGATCAAAGCCATCCTCCATTAATAAAATATTGAGCTACATAATACCCCTGAACTGAGCAGTTTTTTGTCGGCAAGATAAGTTAATTGGTATTCTGACCTTTCACTTTTAGTGCTGACCTGAGGTTAAAAGGAAGGACAGTCGTTCTGGAAGTAAGTGTGCGACAAGATCTTAAAATTGTTATTGTCTCAAACAGTCATCTACACTCTTAGTCAAATAGCCACAGACAGGTTTAATTCTGTTGCAGGGTATCTAGTGCACTGAGGCGATGTAAAGGGCTTCTTTTGTTATTTATATTTTTTTGTTCAGTTTGGCTGCTGTTTGTGTTGCTGAGACCTGACTGATCTCACTGGAAACTGTTCCATTTACCCAGATACGACAAAGTTCAAAGACCGTACACACGCGAGGGGTGGCAATCAGTCAGTGGAGGAGAGGTTTCTGCCCAATCGATACCCCTGGCCCCATCCAGTACGCACCGACAAGCAGGATAAGCATCATCGCCCCTTCCCCCATTCTCCATTAAACGTACTTGCAAAATGTCACATACTGCGCACTCCAGAGATGGAAATGTTATCACAGCACAGGTCAGTAAACTATTGATGGGACTAAGCTATGTCTACTGATGTTCAGGGAAAGATGTGTGGCAGTTTGATCTAGCAAGGGGTCTATTTCGTATGCCAAACACAACTCTCTTCTCCGTGTTGTCTTTCTCGTTCACTTTACAATGCTTCAATGTCAAAGCTTCAGCAAACATGGGATCATACTGTAGGGATGTCTGCGGCAGATGTTTAAAAAAAAAAGAAAAGAGAAGGGGGTTCTGTGTCTCATAATGTCCTAAAAAATTAACTTGTAGTTTGGCACTCCTTAAAGTGTCAGAGCCTTCATACTGCTACCATTTCATCACGTACACAAATGATGACTTGCGATGACTAGATAGCCAAGTTTACTAATGTTCTAATTATGTCACTGCAAATTAAATGTACGGTAGTTTAAATTGCTTTGATAATGCCTGTAGGGTGACTACTAGCAATGAAAGCAATATCAGGTCAGACATTTGGGTCACAGTGTGACAACCTTTCCTAACAAAGTTGGACTTCTTTCATCTGATTTTAGCTTTGTCATAACATAAGTTTTAGATCATAAGTTCAATTTGTTTGGTGTAGAAAAAAAATATCAAAACCATTGAGAGCGTCTATGTAGTATAGCATTATATACTCTTCATATATCTGATTCTGTTTGCATATTGTCAGTGTACTGGTCAACTATGGATAGAAACCGCTTGAAACTGCAGACTTACAAAGTCCACTCCCCTACTGCAACATAGGACAGGCTTGCAAGAAGATCTCCTCACCCCATTATGGACAGACCAGGGGCTAGTTAAAATGGGAGCTCGTGTTCTTGCTTGTGTTGCTTTGACAAAGAAAGTAAAAATCGTTCTGACATATTTCTGAGAAATAGGCTGACCCTGAATATCTCCTGCACACAAATGATAATGCAATACGGGTAGTCATGGGACAATCTATATTATCTTTGTAGATATTACAAAGTCCACCCACCATATG
Organism: Burhinus bistriatus; assembly: GCA_013397275.1. Lineage (NCBI taxonomy): Eukaryota > Metazoa > Chordata > Aves > Charadriiformes > Burhinidae > Burhinus > Burhinus bistriatus. The sequence goes on along the minus strand of VYXH01009250.1, from coordinate 71,571 downwards.
CCACAAGGAATTCTGTTCCTTCCAAAACCCTCTCTTCAGGACAAAGTGATTTCACCACCCTCATCAAATAACTTTTCTGTAAATGGTACAGTCTGGACTTCCAAAATATATACTATCTCCAGTATACCTATCTTACATTTATATGCACATGTATTTGTAGGCATGTGTGCATGCCTATGCATATAAATGTAGTCACACTGAATGCAAGCATTTTTTACTATATACTTCTGACAAAAGCTAAAGAAAAGACCATTTCATTACTGTATGACATATTTCCACTGATTAGTGAAACTCAGCCTCTGAGGCTCATTCACCTGTGCTGGTACCAAATTGATCAGGCACTCCAAAAAGAGGGTTTTGGAGCGACGATTTCACTCTGTGTAAAACTACACATGACTGTTGTTACTAGATCTGCTAATGAAAAGGTAGCAGCAGATGGTATTCTCCAGGCAGATGCAAGAGAGCTATGCCTCCTCAGCTAACAGAACATAAGCCAACTTGAAACCAGGAGTCCTGTGAAAATAGAAATGCAGTCCTGAGCTTGAAATAATAAGCCTTCTGGATATTCAGAAAATATCCATTTTGGCTGCATTGGGATTGCTACACAGCTTTTGCAGTGTCCTGCCATTTCATCTGCGGCTAGAGCTGAGGTTGTGTCTACTTGCAGTCTCCTATATGGATATAGATTACAAAACTGTGTAGCTACACCCATGACAGCAAACCAAGCAGGCCAGCACTAGGATGTGATGATACGCATTGTTGGAACTCTCTTGACATATGTTTGGCCTGTACCAACTAGTTGTATCCAGAAAATACTTGGACAATTTGGGGGACTATTATGGATCAAGAACCATTCTTAGCAGGCAGAAGAGACCAAACCACTCTGTTTTGGGAGGAAGGAGGCAAAAGAGGAAAGGAGGGAAATTAACCATATGGCAAAAGCTGTGCTATGCCTTTTATCTGCAGGGCCAGATGACAGGATTTTCTCCATCTATTTGCTATAATAAAAATAGCTTCTGAGGTCTACCTTCCAGATTCTGACAAAGCACTTATAGTGAAAGTATGAAGAATAAGAAGATTCTGCAGTATGACAATTTGCTTCCCTAAAAATACAATATTTGAAACAGTTAATCAAGTGAGTACTCATGTTCCAAAGGAAATAAATAAGAAGCAGATATGGGAAAAAGTTATAAGATCTAGCCGTTATTTTACTCCTAGATCCCAAATGTGTCTTATTTTGATGCTTTGGTTCTGAACCTCATGTGTCTCAGCTACTATCCTGTATAGGTTGAGGCTTACAAAATGTCTCATTGAAAAAGAAACAATCGAGTTGGTTTATTGACTTTGAACAGATGGTTAAAAGGGACATCATGGAAACATTTAAATGCTCAAAAGGATATTGATTAAATGTAAACCAGATACTTTCGAAGTGTTCGGATAGCTCAGACTCATTTTTTAGGGAACATAGAGAAAACAAATTCAATCAGAATATATATCTCATGGAAAGAGTGGGAAACATTAAACTCAATTCAAGTAGAAATATGCAGAATAACTTACATGATAAGGGAAATTTGCTGACTCAGTGGAATTTAATAATAGTAAATATGCCTACAGCCAGACACCATCTTCTGAAATCTAGTGCTCTGATCCAGAACATAAATTCTTCTGCATGTGCAGTCAAATGGTAACGGTAAGGAGCCTAGACAGTGTGAAGAAAATTGTACAGAGGTACTTTTGAAAAGAAAAGCTGAGAATTAGGTTGGAAAGCAGAGAAGTGGCCTTTTCTGTGGTTCAAAAGGTATTTTTATAATTACGGTCTTCCTGTTCTCAAACTTTCCCCCCGCCCATCTACTTCACTTGACTGTCTAAATCTGTTCTGCTATGTGAATGCCACATATATCTGGCTAACTTACATTTTGGAATAGGTATGTGCCTTTCCCTCAGAGTAACTGCAAGTTCTTCCTCGAATTTGTTTGTTTGTTTGTTTACTTTTTACTTTTATTTAAAAAAATTAAGAAAGAGCACGTTATCAAAATATTCATAAGAAGCTCAAAGAGGGTTTTGTTCAGATACACTGAATAATATAGGGTACACATCACCTTTTGATGGAGAAGAGGGAATTAAATGTGGCTTACAAAGACAGAAAACCAAACTCTCCCACCCCTCCAACAAAACATATTACAAAATCCCCTTGGGGGTGGGGGAGGGGGGAGGGGGAGAAAAAAGGATGGAAAGTTACAGTTTCTGTATTCAATCCCGGACCACAAATAATCTGAAGACTGTTTAGAAATTAATTATGCTGGGTTTGCATCTTTAAACCATCTACTATATAATGACTGTAGGCTGTTATATACATAGGGGAACCCCTATAATAAACAAGGTAATTTACTAAGCTCTGTCTTCAAGCTACTGGTTTGACATGCTTCCTTAAATAATTGCAAAGTAGACCTAGGCAATGACATTACTTGCACAGGTAAATTCCTTGCATGCTTGCAGGAAAGGGCCTCGGAGACAGAGAGGGAAAGAATCACAACAATAAACAGTTACAGCTATGTAATCGATATGCTAAAAGGAGTTTTGAACTTGCTGTACTTGTCCATCACTTGGTGCAATGTAATTATGATTGTTAAGAAGATTTCACTGGCATTTTTTTTGTCCAAGTGGTGCAAATTTGCATCTTGCATAGGGATCATCTCAAAATAATGTCAGTGAATATTTGGTACCACACTGCTCTGTGCTTCTTGTTTCATATCAGAGTCCTGCACAGGGCTGCAAAAACCAGGATACAATTTATACACTTGCCATCTGTGCAGGGTATGACTATCATAAAAAATGCACAAACACCTTCTGGGGTGAGATTTCTTGGTGGTTATTACATAACAGCTACACATTTAAATGCACATTTTAGTCTATATGGGTCCAATCCAGAAGTGCTGGAAGTCCATTACAGAGTAATCATGTATTTTGCCAAGCCCTTGTGTTTAGCTAAACTTTTGCCCAGTCCAGTGATTTTGAGACTCTATTCCCAGCCATTCTGCTCACTCCCTGCCTTTTCATCAGTAATTGTCAGGGCAGTGTTTAAAAAAAGAAATAAGAAAACAAAACAGAAAAAAACCCTCTGTAAATACAAACACCCAAAATGCCACTACCCACCAACACCATCCCCCCCCCCGCCCCATCTTAAGAATAAACTACAGAGTATAAATACATGTCAGCATTGATTACATGAATATTGAATATATTGCACTTCAAGGGGGAAGGTAGAAGAAGTCATTGTGCTGAGTACCTGGTTTTCTCCTATTTGCTGATTAGCATAATAACTAGAAAATTAAAAAACAAAAAATAAAAAAAAGGACACTAAAGATACTAAAATCCTGAGAATTTCAATACATCACAAGCTCAAGATTTGCATGTATTTGGAGTGAATGTGAAGGGATGTGGTAAGGCAGTGTACCTCGCACAGACTCCCAAAAACCAACCCTACACCAAGATATTTACTGTCCAGCCAGAGCGCTGCTGTATGACTATGGTGGGACTGCTCCAGTGCCAGAAAGTGGAGTGTCTTCTATAATTAAGAGACAACTTTTCTTTGATAACATGCCAAGAAAATAACAACTTTGCTATAGCAAAATGTAAAACTCTGACAAAGAGAGGAATCTATCTGTTTCCACAAGTCCCATGGTGATTAGTTTGGCCCTAATTAACAGCAGCTTTCTAAAGTGAGAGATAATTGCTGGCACACATAATGTAGATTTCAATAGCTAAAATGAGCAATAACGAATATTCACTTTGAAGCTTGCCTGACAGAGTGCTTAGGCTACAAAACGTTAAAGAAGTACCTTGAATATAGCTGATAAATGAGATTCCTTTACTGTCCTCCACTTTCCATCAGTATTTAAGCACTATCACGTTTAATGCTTCAAGTCTGGAGCTTTGTCTCTTAAAGTCAGAGATTTATGGCGAGTGAGAAATGTCCATATTAAAAAGGTAAAAGGAGATTCAGATTATATCCTTTTCTGACCATTATAATTAATAGCTGGATCTTCAGTTGTAACTAATTGAACGGAGGTCAGTGGGTTGCCATGGTAATGTCCTAGCCAAGCAGTTTTACCCATTTTCCAGTCTACTGCCCGTTTGCATAACTGCAAGTTATAAAATGTTTTAATTGCAAGATTTGCAAATGATGCAACATCTGGGCTACAGATTTACATATAAAGGCAGAAGATTAATGGAATTATTAACATATCTGTGCAAACCCTTGAAGTGCTGAATATAATTACAGAATACCAGCATTTTCACTGATCATCTGTGTGACGTGTTGGAAACCCATACAATTCAGGAAGAAAATTTCAGATGTGTATTTTTCTTCTGCTATGCCACTAGTAATTAGAAGTGTCATACTACAGCTGTCTTGGAAAAATAGAGAAATATCTTTAGTCACTTCACCAAACCAACTATATAACTTTTTTACTTATACTATCGTTTCATTTGATTAGATTAGAAACCAAGTCATGTTAGTGAAGTCTCAAAATTCTGGTTAGCTATTTTGACCTCATTGTTCCAAAACCAGACACCACAGGTAGCAAGCAACCAGCCCTCCACTCTGTGTATATATAAATGTATTTTTAAAAATATAATTTGCTACTTACTAACCAAAATAAAAGGATTCCCTGAAAAAGTCACCAACATGTACAAGTGGGATTCTAACATCACTCAAGAATCCTACAGTAGTTGCATGAGAATAATAAAATTATTTATAAAAAA
>VYXH01009250.1:29306-66759 GCA_013397275.1 Burhinus bistriatus | reverse complement strand
AAAAAAAAAAAAAAGAAAATTTGTATACACAGTTAGAAATACCAGCTATGAGGTTAATGTATTTATATCTTGATGGACTGAAGAAAGTATAGGCTTGCACTTCGGTTGTCCTTCGGTATGGAAAAAGAGCCAAGAGCTCCCTTGTCATGAAAGCTACAGATTCTGTTCCTCTGCAAAAGCAGCACAAAACTGGTTCTCCTTTTCTCAGAATACAACAGAGTGGTCATACAGAAGGTACAAATTGCTCCCAAAAACATCTCAAAGGCAGTGGTAATTAGATGTCTTGCCATCCAACTTTCCCTTCAGCTATTGAAGGACTCTGGGCAAAATTTTCAACAGAAACCACATGATTTAGGAATCTAATTTTCATTATTAGAAATGGCTTAGATAATGAAACAATTCTGATTTAGCTTCCTAAATAACTTTAATGTTTTTTTATTCAGTAGTCAATTTAAAAAGTATAAAATTCAAGGCTCAGCTCTGCAACAGCTTCAATTTCTGGGTACTATGAACTCAGATCTATTTAAAGTATAGCTGGAGAACTTGTGCAAGTATGCAAAATTTATTGTCTGTAGCAGATTTGTAATGGGACTTACCATATACATGGGAAAGATCTTTTCCATGCTTACTGACAGGAAAACTATAGGGCTAAGAGCAATATTTCTACCCAATTTACAGATTACAGCTTTTAAAATATTTTCCACCCATATGACTTTACATAAATGTGTTCTGATACCAACTCATCATAATGCAAGAGCGAGTCATTTATACTGAGGTAAATTTAGAATCACTTCTGAAAAGTTTGAGGTGGCCTCAGATTTACTAAGTTATCAACTACTTTTGTCTTGGTACATTGTCTTTTTGAGGGACATATAATCACTCTGTTCCCCACATCTGCAAAACAGTCCCCTTTCACCCTCCTGACTAGAGAAATCTCACTCTCACCTATTTCTTTGACAAAAATTCCAGGATATAGTACATAACATGTTTTTTCTAGATTTTCAAAATGAATAACTTAATAACTTCTGGACCTACAGAATAATGGAACAATTTTAAATTTTCTGAAATGCCCACTCAAAATTATCCCACAGATGTAGTAGTCACGACTTTTGGAGATTTCTCTGATTTCAATGTGTGGTGGGCTGACCCTGACTGGATTCCAGGTGCCCGCCAAAGCCAATCTATCACTCCCCTCCCCAGTTGGACAAGGAAGAGAAAATATAACAAAAGGCTCATGGGTGGAGATTAGGACAGGGAGAGATCACCACGACAATTACTGTCACAGGCAAAACACTGAATGTGGGGAAATCAGTTTAATTTGTTACCAATCAAATCAGAGTAGGATAACGAGAAATAAAAAACAAATCTTAAACCACCTTCCCCCCAGCCCTCCCTTCTTCTCAGGTTCAACTTCACTCCCAAATTCTCTATCTCATCCCTCCGAGAGGTGCAGGGGGATGGACAATGGGGATTGCGGTCAGTTCATCATATATTGTCTCTGCTGCTCCTTTCTCCTCAGGGGAAGGACTCCTCACAATCTTCTCCTGCTCCAGCGTGGGGTCCCTCCCACAGGAGACAGTCCTCCATGAACTTCTCCAATGTGAATCCTTCCATGGGGTGCAGTCCTTCAGGAACAGACTGTTCCAGCATGGGTCCTACACAGGGTCAAAAGTCCTGCCAGAAAACCTGCTCCAGTGTGGGCTCCTCTCTCTCCACAGATCCACAAGTCCTATAAGGAGCCTGCTCCAGTGCAGGCTTCCCACATGGTCACAACCTCCTTTGGGCTCATCCACCTGCTCCAGTGTGGGGTCCTCCATGGGCTACAGGTGGATATCTGCCCCACCACCAACCCCCACGCTGCAGGGGCACAGCCTGCCTCCGTGGTCTCCTCCACGGGCTGTAGGGGAATCTCTGCTACAGTACCTGGAGCACCTCCTCCCCCTCCTTCTTCACTGACCCTGGGGTCTGCAGAGTTGTTTCACATATTCTCACTCCTCTCCCCTCTGCTGTTGTTTCCCACAGGTTTTTTTCCTCCTTCTTAAATAAGTTATCACAGAGGTGCTACCACCATTGCTGATGGGCTCAGCCTTGGCCACAAGTGGGTCTGTCTTGGAGCCAACTGGCATTGGCTCTACTGGACATAGGGGAAGCTTCTTACAGAAGCCAACCCTGTAACCCTCCCACTACCAAAACCTTGCCAGGCAAACCCAATACACAATATATTGGTACCATAATTGCTTTAATTAAATCCAGACAATGCAATTTTGTCCTGTATAGACCTTGGTAACACAGCCAAACTGTAATCTTCAAAATCAGTTGATGTTTATGTGAACAAGTACAAAGTTCAGGAAGAGAAATTAGATGAAAACAGAGTTTAAAAAAAAAAGTGTTAGCTATTAAAATAATAGAGATGAATGAAAATTATAAGAGTAACTGTAAAAATAGCTGTAAAAATAATTGTCAGAAGATCTAAGAGCTAGCTAATGTGATGTAAAGAATCCTGTACATATGTAGTTGTGCTCATACAGTGACAGACTGTGCAGTCATGAAAAGACCCATGATGGGAGTTACAGTGTTGATTGATAAGGGAAGAGCAACTGACATCATCTACCACACGACAACCTTATCTGTAAATTGGAGAGACATGGATTTGATGGATGGACCACTCAGTGAATAAGGAATTAGCTGGATGGCAGCAATCAAAGAGTTATGGTCAACGGCTCAATATTCAAGTAGCGATCAGTGAGGAGTGATGTTCCTCAGGGCTTGGTACTGGGTCCGGTGCTGTTTAAATACCTTTTATGGTGACATGGACAGTGGGACTGAGTGCACCCTTAGCAAATCTGCCAACAACACCAAACTATATGGTGCAGTTGACACACTGGAGGGAAGGGATACCATCCAGAGAGACCTGGACAGGCTTGAGAGGCAGGCCCGTGCAAACCTCATGAAGTTCAACAAGGCCAAGTGCAAGGTATCGCACGTGGGTCAGGGCAAGCCCAAGCACAAGTACAGGCTCACCAGAGAATGGATTGAGAATACCCTGAGGAGAAGGACTTGGGGGTGTTGGTTGATGAGAACCTCAACACAAGCCAGCAATGTGCTCTCGCAGCCCAAAAAGCCAATGGCATCCTGGGCTGCATCAAAAGAAGTGTGGCCAGCAGGTTAAGGGAGGTGATTCTGTGCCTCTACTCTGTTCTCATGAGACCCCACCTGGCCTACTGTGTCCAGCTCTGGGACCCTCAACATAAGAAGGACATGGACCTGTTGGAGTGAGTCTAGAGGAGGGCCACAATGACGATCAGAGAGCTGGAGCACCTCTGCTATGAAGACAGGCTGAAAGAGTTGGGGTTGTCCCACCTGGAGAAGAGAAGACTCGGGGGAAGCCTTATAGCAGCCTTCCAGTACTTAAAGGAGGCCTACAGGAAAGATGGGGAGGGACTCTTGATCAGGGAGTGTAGTGATAGGATGAGGGGTAATGGTTTTAAACTGAAAGAAGATAGATTTAGATTAGATATTAGGAAGAAATTCTTTACTGTGAGAGTGGTGAGACACTGGAACAGGTTGCCCAGAGAAGTTGTGGATGCCCCATTCCTGGAGGTGTTCAAGGCCAGGCTGGATGGGGCTTTGAGCAACCTGGTCTAGTGGGAGGTGTCCCTGCCTATGGCAGGCGGGGGTTGGAACTAGGTGATCTTTAAGGTCCCTTCCAACCCAAACCATTCTATGATTCTATGGAAGAAACATATGCTTGTGAGTAGCCTCCATATAATCTGCACCTTTCTTTTGAGCTAAGTTCTTTTATCTCCCCAATTAGTTGTGCAATTCAACACAAAGTCTAAAAGCTGCAGCTGCAAGTAGATTATAGGAGTCTTATTTATATGGTATATATAGAGACCTAAGTGTTCTTAATTCTCTATAAAAAAGGTAAAGATGTGGTATGTCTCCCAAAAAAACCCACAAAACCCACTTTAAGTATGACCAGATAAGACACATCCTCTTCCACCTTAAAGAGCCAGCCAGGATATGTTCTAGCAGATGGGACAAATGTGGCAGATGAAAATAAACAACACAAAAAACCAAACCAAAACAAAAAAGCCCCAAACCCATCAACAAAAGAAACCCAGCTCCAAGGCATGCTTTTTTACACTGTGCATCTCTGAGGCTGGTACAGGAATGTCTTGCTTCTTATACAGAGCCCAAAGCAAAATACAGACCATAATTACCTCGATGACTTATCCTTTTTCTAGATTTTTAAATCAGAAAATAGAACCCTACTGAGAAGGCAAGAGTCCAGATCCCATACTGATGTGTCCATATTAAAAATAAAATCTTCTCACTGAGAAAGTGATGGACTGAGTACCTTCTATCTACCTCCACCTCAACGTGAGGATTTCGGCAGGTTCTCTATCCTGTTAATCATCAAGTCAAAAATCATTATGGGATCCAAATTAAACTAAAAATGTAAGAAAGGGAGGAAAACCAGAGAAATAGTACAAAAATCTTCAGTATACAGAACGTAGTCTTACACTCCTGCATTTTAAGTTTTGAATGCTTATTGAGACATCTGGAAACCATGTTTGTGGTATCTGAAGCTTGGCACCTAATAATTGAAGCACCAAAATAAAAAGAAACTATGGAAGATATGTGGCTTAAGTACCTTTATCCAATAATTCCCACACACAAAACTTTCTCTTCTCACCAAAAATGAAGTTTGCTTGTTATCTTTACTTGAATGCACTGTAGGTTGTTTTACCATTTTCAGTTAAATGAAAGAACTAATATGGGAATATGGGGGGGTTGTGGAAATTATGTGTGTATGACACTGATGCTATTTAAATGGTATTTAAGTACTCAAGCTTTTGTGTTTCTCACTTTACTTTTGAAACTCATTAAAATTACATATCATAGATGAATCCTAATCTTATGCACCCAAGATTTTCTTGATAAGATTATCTCTCATAGATGATTTTTTCATGTTCTCTTACAGTGTTTTATTACAGGAATAATTACAAAAAAAAAATGATTAATAAAATATCACTATTCTCCCACTGGCATTTCTGGCCTCATCAAAAGTGTCATTTTTTTTGCATAATAGATTGACTCACACTTCAAGTGTGAAGCAACACTTGAAATTACCCATGCACATACTGATACATGTCCATATGTTTTTCCATCATTTCTCAAACAATAAGCCAAGGGCAAAAAACCTGCAGTCTAGGAAACCTTCTAGAGTAATTCTTACATGTTTATATTCCAACAATTGTTTGTTCCACATCACTTAGTATCACTAGATAATAAGCAGCATACAAAGCGTATCTCCAAACCCATACTTAACAGCATACTGTAACATTTTTAAAAAATGTACAAAGTGTAGCAAAAAATGCAAGAAAGCTAATTATTTTGCTCCATGAGTAATTTAGAGTTTGGATTCTTCATGATGTATTAAGAATTGGTGGTTATGTGCTTCACGCTACTTAGCGTCAATTGAAAGTGACAGGATAAAGAAATCCAACAGAAAAAAAAGGATAAAAATATCTACCCCGTCACCTAGTACAGGAACTTCAGTGAAGCAATAGATGCAGACTGGCTTTAGACTCTAATGGGTTTGGAAAATAATCTTGTCTATTTACATTTATCTAACACCATGCATGCCAGGTATCTAATAGGTGAGGTGTGATATCTAATGATGTAGCAGTAAACATACTGAAAAGTCAATTTTAACATTCCTTTACCAAAGGAACAGCTGGCAGTACAATATCATGAAAAAAACACTCAAAGCACATTTTATTTTTAAGCAGGCTATTTCAAGAGAACGAAAACAAACCAAGATTAAAATTAAATAGTAAATCAAAAGTTGAGAACATGGTCCATACATCAGTGTCCTACATATTAATTGGGAAAATTCATTTACTCTTAAGAGGCCCCACAACAGATTATAATGCTTCCTTAACCCCATTTCTCATCCTGGTTTTCTGGAAGAGCATTTGCTAATTACAGTTCACAGTTCAACAGCTTGGCTGATTTGCCATGAGGCCGTGAGTGCTGGTTTTCAAAAGCATTGCGAGGAAACCCGTCAGCGAGCAGCTTGAGGCACAGGTTTCCGCTCAAGGTGGGCTGGAGGAAACCCGTGATCTGGCCACACACGGGTTTGAAGGCAGCAAGGCTGCCCCAGCCCCATGCCGTTGGCCTCCCTCTTTTTCCCTTCCTTTCCCTGCAGCAGGCCCAGCACCGCTCTCCTTAGGGCCGAGGCACCAAGACCGGGGGGAGGTGACCCTTCAGTACGTCTTTAAACTCCTCCTGCAGCTTTTTCCACACTGCCTTAATTAAGCTGCTGGTTGTGCCGTACCTCCTCTGATGACTTTATTCTCTAGGGCACCCATCCCAGAAAATTCAAATTTCACCTGTGCTGGCATACAGATCTCATAAAGCAGCATGCACTTCATATTCTGCATAATTGTATATTGTGTAGGAGAAAAGTTGCTGCAGGTGCTAGTAATCCTTTTGATAAAAATGGGAGTCACTGCAAATTAGCAAAAATATCCAGCAGTGTTTTGCAGGTAGTAAAGACTAAGTCAGAAGTTAGAGGGACTTGAGGTGAGAAGGAATCACAGTGTTTGTAAGACTAGAAATGGAAATAGCTGGGAAAAAACATCTTTATCTGAAAAAATTGTTTAAAGCAAGAATGATGATTCAGGAGAATTTTTTATTTCTTCTAGCAGTTTGTCCATTCCTGTTCAGTTATTCCCCAAGGAAAGAACCAGCTACCACCAAAGACAGAGGTGAAAAGGTTCATATCTAGCAGCTGAAAAAATTCCCTACAGTTCTCACATATGGGAATCCGCTCTGGTGTGCAGTTGTGAACGTTAACTGATAAAATAATAAAAGAGAGAGAGAGAATAAAATACACGTAAGACTTTTGTAGTCACACCAGGATGGGCAGCAGCAATATCCTCTGAATTGCTGACTGAAAAGAAAGACAACTATGAAATCTTTCTGAAAAATGTTAGCTCTTTATATTTAAGACTGACTATATCTCATCTGAATAGTCATTTACTGGAAAACTATCAACCTTGATTCAAGATTTTCCAGAAGCTTACTGAGAATGGGTCATGTAGAATACAAGCATTCAAGCATTAAAAAAAAAAAAAAAAAAGGGAATGCAAAGGAAACTGGAAAACAGCTGTCCTGAGGAATATGTAAGAGCAAAGTACAAATTATAATATCAGAATATTTAGGGGTTTTAGATTCTGTTTCTGTGCATCATAAGATTACAATGAGTGTTATCCTTATAGTCTGAAACTGGCCTAAATGTAATAGTCACTTTCTCACACACAACAATAAAACACACTCAGCACAATAGATCAATAAAGAAGATGATGCAGATCTCACAGTTATAGCTAAGAAAAACCTTGTGAACTCTAACTTTGGCCACAAAATACTGCCCTTTGCACAACCTAAGCCATAGACTTTCAAAATATACACCCCTACAAAAGCACACGGTTTCTGTTCTGGGGACAATAGCTATTTTTATAATCCTTTTGGGAGAATCACGCAAGTCATGGAAAATCGGTCCTTGATTTTCAGAGAAAAAAAAAACCCAACATTTACATAGTCTACTAATCCCCTATATTTTAAGTCTGGAGTCTTAAAATTGTCATTTATCAAACTGCTAGGTTTTTCACCAAAGTGGTGCAAGACAGACTACATCCATGCCTGGATTGTCATGTCTGCTTCAGTCTCCTATTCTAAAACTGGTTTTATTCTGGCTAAGATGGTAGACCTACAATGAAACCATAGAGTATGGGTATTTGGTCTAGGACAATGCATTTATGACCTCATTTGTCATTGGGTGTATCAGTACATGCATGCTCATATGCTCCTACTTGCATGTAAGCCAAGTAAAGGAACTTCTCTATATAACTGGTTTGTTAGGTATGTAAAGGAAGTATTTGTGCATGTTGCACTGTCCAGCATTTAACAAGCAATGTGCAGACACATCTATAACATCAGCGTAACAATTGCCTCACTGGGTCAGCGCAGTATATTGTCTCCCACAGCAGATGATACGGATGATATAGAGGAAACTGTTATCCATTATTACAAAATGCTTTTGTGTACCTGGTGGTCTAGACTTCTTTTAAAATCAATGGAGGCATTTAAAAGGGGGCAAGTAAATTGATCTTGTGCCTCTGGAAGTGCCTGTTTATCCCTGTTGACTAGAAGCGAACTTTAGGTAACTAGCTCGGACATAGACATCCAGGTTGTGGACTTGTAAAACTAGATTAGAGGAATCCCACCCAAGACACTTAGATATAGTCAGCTTTACCATATAAATTTTCTAATCCACAGTGTATTTTAAAGTTTGGTCATGCTCCTTTCCCTAGAGTGCAAATTTAGTTTGTCTTAAATCCCTAGTGAGACTCCAGTTACAAGTAATTAAAGTTCACGTTACAATCTCATAAATGATAATGAAATTTGAAGGCAGAATAAAATTAAGCAATATTGGGAATGTAATAATCAGACTGCCTGTAAAATTTATGAGACGGAAAAGAAAAAAACAGGCCATAGTGTGGCATCAGGGGTTCAAAAAATTCAAACATCCCAAACTATTTTTTGGGGTGGAGGAGAGAAGAAAGCCCTGTTTTTAATTCTTACATCATGCAGCACTGAACAAGCAGCACACAGAAATATGACCTCAACATAATGACTACACCTGGATAGTGCAGTGCAGTGCTCCCCCATGACAGATAATATTACAAATTATCTGGCGTGGGAGTTCTTATTAAAAAAATGTCTAGAGTAGGGTTTCTTTTTTTCTAGTTTGGGTGTTGTTTTGTTTGGTGGTTTTTTTAATCATTACTCAGAAGCACTACTGGAGAGTCAGCAATATCGCCAGGTGGGAAAACAATTCTGCACTCAAGTGCAGCAATGTATTATACTTTACATCTGCGAAGAACATGTTCTCAAAACATTCTTTTCAGTTAGAGCTTCTTTAGTCCTTTTTGGAATAAGAACTCATTCTTGAAAGAGGTCTTAGTGCCTTTCATTGGATGCAATTATATTTGATATCTGATCAACTTACTCCTTCTCAAACACAATTTCTAGTTACTGTTACTTGACAGTTTATCTACACGCTTCTCTTCCAGTGTGGGTTAAAACGTTTCAATTTTAATATATCTTAAATTCCATTAAGAGATCCATTTGAGATGGTGGTGAACATTGCTTTTTTCCTCTTCCCCTTGTATCATTCAGATACTGTACTGTGAGAAAAAATATTTCTCTTGGGTTCTTTTCTTGCTCCCTGCTTACAGGCTGAGAATTTAGTCACACCCAGACTTCAATAAATATTTCTCTCTGAAATAAGAACTCAGATCTGACTCTAACCACTCTATTACAGTTCAGCAGACTTGCTCGTTTCACACCTGGAGACAACTGATGGAATATGTGTCTCCATGGAAAAAAGCTCCATTAGCTATTACAACTAAAGTTTACCAAGATCACCAAGAAGAATTTGCCTCCAAACTGAAAATAAGTAAACTTACAAGCCTCACAGTTTTGCTTCCATCTATTTTCTAACCTTAGGAAACAGATACTACAACTTCTACGATAAGGTTGGAGAACAGGTATTGTTGACCTTAATGGAAAAGGACCAAGGAAATGTGTTGTTAGCCAAAGGAAAAGTGAACTGTGTCATATATAGGTTTTAATATTTAATGAATCTATATGGCTGCAATCCATTATGTGACAATTTAATTATATGACAAAAAAGTTTGATAAATAATATTGTGGTAGGACATCTAATTCATTATTTAACAAAAAAATCAATACTTTCATAAATCATATTTCTACACACACACACACACACACATATTCAGAGACACACAAGATTTTTCAAGTAGGCAGAAATCCAGGCTCCATAGGCCATTTATTTTCTGGTCAGGACAAGTTCAAATTGAAGTTTGATCAGACCTAGATGGGAATAAATTTTATTTACTCTTTTTAAACTGGTAGATCAGAAATCATTGCTAATAGATATTTTTCCTCTGATAGCTTCCCGAAAGTGTTGTACAACTAGATGGGATATCTTTTGTATTTAACAGACAAAGATGGAATGCCAAATTCTGCTATTCTTAATCACACAAAACTGCTGTTTTGAGTCAATGGGATCACTGAGGTGAGTAGGCAGGCAGGTAAATAAGTGTTTTCAGGTTTAGTGCTCAAGTTTAGACACAACATTACAATCAATAACAGGCAACAAAGGAAGTTCTCCTGAAGGAAGAACCATGGTAATGATTTACAGTAAAGGACTGCTTTTTATCTCTACAAACTATTCAGATAAAAGCAGTGTCAGGGGAGTCACCCCTGTGGCATATTGAAATTTTGACATGAGAAAAAAAAGAGAACGAGGAAGTCAGCCAGGCGACACAGAAGTGGGACACCAGGCACGTGGCAAGGGAGAAGTAGGTGCACCACAGCGTGCAGTGAAGTCCAAAGTCCTGCATTCAAGAACAAAGAGCAGGTGGAAATAAGTGAAGTGAGCATGTGAAAGGAAATCAAGGATAAGGCTCATGAAGAAGGATTGGCAATTAGCAGCTTTCCAAGATCACTTTCTGTGGTTCACATAATTAATTTATTAAGACTGTGTAGAACAAACACCTCTTCCCCAAGCACTCAAACTCTCTCCACACTTCCATATGTCTTGTGTTGGCATCTACTGGTTTGTCATACCGTTCCTGACATTTTGCGACTCCAGCCCACGCAGCATGACTCAAGGCCACAATGTTTTCAAGTTGTGCAAAATAGTCCTCATTTAATTTGGCAAAATGATAGCCTTAATATTTAGGCCCAATTCTGCTAGGTAGCTCTACTTGCAGGCCATCTTTGAACTTGGATACTGACAATTCACACTCTGGTGTTTTCAGGAAATTTGTTTCTTAAACAAATGTTTAAAAAAACTGACCACTTTCTTGTAGCTGTCCAGTCTATTATTTATGTCAAGTATATTTATCATACACTTTAGGGCTGCCTAGTTTGATGTTAATGTGCTGAAATTTTTGGTTTATTCTGACAGCACTGTCACTTTAATGGCTGTTTGTTACAGTGGTTTTGTTGCCTTTTTTTTGTAATGTACTTGTTATCTAGCACTTGATCTAGGGAGTTCATCCTCCCCTTGCGAACTTATGCAATTAAGTTTTCATTACGTTGTATCTTTGCTTTGGCTGACTGGGATTGCAGAATGTCGTTCGGTGTTAACGGGTTTTTTGGGGGAGTTTGAGGAATTCATGTGGACCCACGTAAAAACAATTGATGAACGAATGTCTCCTCTCCTCTCCTAGGGTTTTCTGAAGAACCTATTCATGCTACAAATATAAATATATATATGCATCTGTACATGCATACATCTAAACAAGTCAAGTTCTAAATACCAGAAGAGAAAAATAAAACGTTCATTATTCATTGGTGCACAAATTCCAAATTTGATGTTTACTAGCAATACTCTTCTGCAAATTGGAAACTCTGGAAAGAGAATTTTGTTGTTGAAAGCAAAATTCTTCTCACTCCCCAATGTATAGCCTGATTAAGTCTTCTCTCCCCTATCCTGAATTATGCATAAAGACATCTGCATTTTGAACTATTAAGTTCCTTTTGTAGGATAGCATATCACATTAGCCTTAAAGTAGGCCAACTGGAATGCTACCTTAGTACTGTGAGGATTTTAACTATTGCAGCAGGGGTTATTGCTGCTTTGATAAGGATATTAATTTGGCTGGGTAGAGGCAGTTTACTACAAGCCTATTTAGTTGAAATGCACACGGAAATGCTACAGAGATGCCTGCTTCCAGTCAGGATCACTGCTTTATCCCATTGTATCCATATTTCCTGTGCTGGGAACTACGAAGGAGATGTGCAATACTGTGGAATGCAATGAGTCTCCTCTAGCTTGCGGTGGTCACTTTAAAAGCAAGTTATGCTGTTGTTACAGTGTATAAAAGGTCAAATAAAAGAATTTGATGAAATATTTTTTGCCTTTTTAGTTGATTACAAATAGAAGAGGAAAACACTTTCTTACATATACTTAGCTTGTTGGGGTTTTGTGTTTTTAATTAAAACATTTATATTTGGAAATATCAAAACACTTCATGTTTATATAATTTTATTTCCTGAATATTTTAAAAAAAATATCCAGAATCTTTAGGCCTAAGGCTCTTGTTTTAGCCTCTTTACCTATTTTACATTTTTTCAGCTTTCTCTGGAATTCTCTTTTACAGCTTGGAATGTTTTAAATAACTGAATAAAGAAATAATTGGAAGTTTATTGCAGTGAAACTTTTACTTCTCTAAGTATACTTTTGACTTTTTATAATCACTGTTATTCTTCTGTTTGTAAACAGTTTGCTTTGATTATTTCTTTGTTTATTCATTACCTAATGTTGATCATCTAAATTGTATGGTTCTTGGTATTTGGCTGCATCTCTATAGTTTAATTAGAAAAACAAAAATTACCCAGAGACAAATGCGATATGAGAGTTTGCCATTGAAACTGTATCTGACGTCCATAATTGAAAAGTTTTAATCTCTTTTCCATTAAAACAAAAGCCATGGGAAAGCCATTTTTACTTGTAAACAAATCGTCCTATGTGCATGGTATGCTGAGTACCATTCTGCTTCTCCAATCTCATGAACAATCTAAGATGTTGTGCATATTAGTGAAAAGTTGAAGTTCATTGAAATCTAAAACTTAAAAAAATAAAGTATGGGTTTGCTGTATTTCTGTAGCTTTGGAAAGGATTATTTTGAATCTCATATTGGGGAGCATATTGTACGAAGTCACACATCACATTCGTAACATCCCTACAGGTGTATTATATCATGTGTGTAACTGGGTTTGCTTCACTAACATATTTCACACTGGTAGAAGCCATTTCCTTTCGCACCTTACCTTGCTCAAAGTAATTATCAACAAACAACCTAACACTCTTCTGCACATGTACTATGACATTAAAAATTAAATTAATTAGCACCTGGAAAACTAATGATGAATTCCCACCCTATTACAATGGCACAGCTGCACTGCATTCTTTAAGAGGGACAGCAGTGGTTTTCCTGTGATCCAAGTGTTAGTGGCTGATGAAGCAAGAGGAAGGATAACGATTGTCATCAGACTGCTTGACTGAAGACTGAATGGCATTACTAAAGGCATTAGACTTTTTCGTTAGGCTAGGAGTGAAAGCACTTTGGACCATACATATATCGCCTGAAAGGAAAAGACAAGGCCAATAGGCGTAT
This sequence comes from Burhinus bistriatus, assembly GCA_013397275.1. Taxonomy (NCBI): domain Eukaryota; kingdom Metazoa; phylum Chordata; class Aves; order Charadriiformes; family Burhinidae; genus Burhinus; species Burhinus bistriatus. The sequence goes on along the minus strand of VYXH01009250.1, from coordinate 53,473 downwards.
TTTTCCATGAACCTCCAGTACTAGTCACATAAGTTAGGTGTCAGAGAGAATACATTGGTAAGTGACCCTGGCAGCGTAGATTTTTTAAGAAAAAGAACAAAAAGAACAAGTGCAAAACATTAAACATACAGTCAGATCTTTCAGGAACTGAAAAGGCAAATTCAAATTCTGAAGTCTCTTTCCCAGGGAAGAAATTTATCTGACCACATAAGCTTCACCACTCCATCAATATTCTCAGCTCCAAAAATATTCACTGAATTGAGCTAGTAGAGCTTTGTACTTACTTACTTCTGGAGGTGAGTTGAGCCTGGCACAAATTCCAATCCCACTGACATACATAAAGACCCAAGACACAAAGGCCTAAATATGATTCCTCTGAAAATCCCAGGTGATGTTAACCAACAGGGTGTCCCCACAGCTCCGTGAAGTGAAGGCTAACTCTCCCCTGAGTAGTATACAACCCATCGTAATAGTATGGATGATCTGTGAAGGAAAGTGCTACTTTAAGAAATGTTACATGAAGATTATCTGTTGCTCCTAATCAGGAATATATACTTTGCTGGGTTTGGCTGATCTTCTGAGTACATCAATCAGTATAGCTGGAGGTAGGTAAGCAAGTTTTGCCTTCCCTCTCTCTATAGGCATTAGGATTGGGGCCCTACCCTTACCTCAGATTTGAATAGTCTGATGTAATTTTGCATTACACTAAATACAGACAGATTCAGAGGTCATTAGAATCTGATGAAGACAGGTATTAAAAGCACATTGGCCAAAACGGCAACTGGAAATAAAATATCATAGCCCCTCCGGTGTATTTGAATGGTGCTCTGCTAATCATCTAGAACAACTTCAGAAATGATCTACTGACTTCAGACACCCTAAGTATGTGTGTGTCTGTGGGGTGTCCCTTAAAATACTGGTCTCGTTCAAAAGAGACTTAATTCTCTGAGAGAGAGAATCTGGGCATACAGCATGAGAGAAACCAATGTGTCCTTGCACTGGAAGGCAACCAAGTCCAGAGTCTCAAAGCTTATTCTAATACAGAGTTGAACATGCCTTTCTCCACCTGTGATACCATAGGTGATTGTAACATATGACAAATTTTTTTTCTCCACTGCTTCCAGATGTTACATTTCTAGATGACTTAATCCCATTACCACATTTTTGACTCATTTTCATAGACATAATAAATTTCCATTCTTAAAAGAAAACTGTCTTATTTTTGCATTGGAATTTTTTGCTTCTTATTTATAATGTTTGAAAATCTTTCACTTGCTAGTTAAAAGATATTCACCGTAAACCTTGGCTGCCTGCTCCTACACAGAGAGAGAACACAGGACCTTAACATGAAGTAGCTGGTCAATCAGAGACCAACTATTCCAGGTACTCTATCAGATCTATAACTGGTTAAGGAAACTGTTTTGTGGAAAACATGCAATTTGTATGCTTAGCATGTGAATATTCATTTATATTCTGAATGGACAATCTGGGTGCATTTCATTATTTCCTAGGCTAAATATTTATTGTGCTTAATTTGGCTAAGAGGCATATTTGGAAAATTCTGTTTCTATTTATCAGCTTTTGAAAACAATCTGTGGTCATAAATACACTGCAAATTTAGCAAGAGAAAAATTGTTTTTACTCTGTTCTGTGTCTGTGAGATGGGACTAAGGTGCATAATCCCTCACAAAAAAAAAAAAAAAAAAAAAAAGAGAGAATATGCTTCAAAGAGAAGTATTGGAAAGATGCAGATGTATTTAAATGTACTTGTGTCTCCATCTTCAGTTGCTGTGATAATGAGGGACATATCAGTACCCAACACAAAAATAAAAGCAACAGATACATATTAATGCTGTTCAAAGGCAGTAACTCAAAACTGTACCTCATGTTTGATACATCATTTCAGATTGGTCCTGAGCAATTCCATATCATAGACATAGTAATAAAATGATATTGGACTTGTTTCTGTTTCTTTTTTAAGGACTGGGAATATAGATCTACTTTCCAACAGTTAGCACTTTATTATCTCATCTACTGCTTGTCCCTTAGTGCCTTGCTCTTAATTCTGCAACTTGCTTTGCCATAAGGAACAGGTGGGAAATAGCATATGGAAACATTATTTGTGTCACAAAAATTTAGTAGTGCTGAAATAAAATATGAAACTAATTAAAATGTTGCTTATGATGATAAGACATTTTATTTTGGTAATCTCTTTTGGATTGTTGCAAGCAGGATTAGAAATGGTGAAAGCAACAGTGTTTCAATTAACTTCACTGAGATTGCAAAGGACACTAGATATTTAATTTGGGATCAAAGTGTCCTACGTGCAACTGACAAGCTGACCAATATGAAGGCCTTTCATGAAAATTACTGTATGTATGAAAGTTTTAAATTATTCATACGAAGAAATGAAATGATCAACAAAACCACTGGATAATTAATGAAGTTGTCATCTTGACAAGACTCATAATAAGCTTCTCCTTGATAAATCATCAGTGATTCCTCTGCTATAATCACAAAAGCAATTTCATTGTATGTTTACAAGCTAGTGGAATAGAAATATCAAAACTTAAAAGTAGTCGGTGGAGTTTTGCTGATAGTTCAATGATTTTATATGATTTCATATAATTGGTTACTAAGTCAGTAGGTAGCTGCTACGGATGTGAATTTGCCAAACAAAAACGGCCATGGTGCAATGTGCATGGAAAATAATTTTTCCTAATAATATCTTTCGGAAAAATACTAAGAAGAAGAAGAAACAGCAGCAGCGCTGAGAAGATGCTTATACCTACTAAATCTAGTATCACTGTAATGGGTGAAATGATCTGTGGGTTTCTTATTCTTTAATTAAAGTTTCTGTCGGTTTAATTATACAGCATCACAGTAATAATGCTGTACTGGATATATGAAGAGAAAGGACATTATCATAAGGCTACGGGAAGTCAGATGCTGCAACACAGCCCCATCAGACCTCATCTATCTGAGCTTCCTGCGTCCCCCACGCCTACTTCTGATGGCAATGTCTTAAAGTTCCTTCCAATCTTTTGCAGAATATGCTGTGAAAAGGAGCTTGCACCTGTAGGAGGAGTCTTGACAGACATGGGGGGCTGAGGCTTTGTGTAAAAATTCCATCTTCTTATCAGCACCTGCAATGGGCAGAAGTGGCTGAAAAACAACAAAATATTGTTGGATCTCTTTCCGGATGTATGAACACTGCTGATGGAAAAGACTTATGGTTTTTTTCCTGTCTTAGTGTAAGAACTGCCAGTCAAATGAGGGAAGGTTATTTCTCTGTAATATTAAACACATTTGTTTTAAAAGTTATTATAAAAAACAGGCCTTCATAGGGATAGAGCAGATCAATGGAAGACAAAAACCTGCTGGAAAATTATCTAAGAAATCCTCAATAGGATTTGACTGTTCCGTATACGTTAACAAAAACTGTGTATATTTACTTTGCAAAAGTCTCATATCTATGTTTCCTCAAAGTTCCTGGAATAAACATCTGTTGAAGATCCAAACTTCTCCCAAAACAGAGATATACAACACCCTATCATTCAGATTTTGTCTTCTCTAGTGTTTTTTTTTCTCACTCATATTCATAGAATAATATCATGGTATCATTTGTGCTTCTGGTTTTCTAATAGTCTATGCAGCATGAATAGCTGGATAATTTTAACCCTTTATATTACAATAAGAACCATCTCTCTGAAAAAGTTAGGCTGTCACCTCATCTTGTCAAAATACTGAAACAATAGACCTCCAAACTGTTTACTACATCATTCCAACCTGTAAATTGTAAGTAAGACTGGGCAATATTTGTAGGATATGTGGAATATCCTATACTGTTCTTCCCCATTCCTTGGTAAACTGCCCTTTGTTCACTCTCAACCAACGGCAGGAGTTTCCCATGCGTACAGGGAGTAGTATATACTTCTTCGTGTATTTTGTTACTGGTTCTGCCTGCCCTTGCGTGACTCCAGACCACCTGGCTGAGGCTGATGGGGCACCTTGTCCCCACAGGAGTAGGAGGTAGCCTGCGCCCCTTCCCAAGACAAAGTGGCCACACGGCGTTACTGGAAGGAAACCTCTCCTTGAAGAGCTGCGCTCTGGGGTCGACAGCAGCCTGCCGGGCTCAGCACGCCCTTCTGCTCCTGCCTGCTGGCGTAGTGGAGCCCAGCAGTGACACTCTTCTTTCTTAAGAGGCTGATACAGTGGGAAGCAGGCACTGGCTGCCTCCTTCCCTTGCTGGTTTCACTCGTTTTCAGTTGCACTGTGCCTTTTGGAGTTTGTCATGGGGAAGCGAAATACAGCTGCAGCTCAGAGCAGTTCTGACACTGGAGGGCAAAGGAATGTCCACTTCAGGTGTGCAGGGCTGACTTACACTCACCATGGTCACCCTTTTGATTTCAGCTGAGCATCAATACACAGGATTAGAACAATGCAGTGGTGGATCACGCTCTGCATCTTTAAGCAATAAAGGAAAAGAAATAAGAAATGGTCCCAATACTCTATTAGTTGACTGTGGACACATATTTTCACACAAACATAAACCCTCTGGGCACTACTATTTCCATTTTAGTAATGGAAGCATTTGTTGTTATAGATAGGAGGGTTTGGAGAGGAAAAGCAGCTTATTCCAAATATTTCCCAAGGCAAACCCCTAAAACTTTGCAAACTTTTGTTTAAAGATAGCTTGTTAAAAATGCAGCTTTATGTTTTTCTCATCGATGAAAGTCTTGCTGAGATTATAACTCCTTACACTAAAGCACTTAAGATGAAGTCGGAACTGCAGAACCTATACTACTACCACTACAGGCACTCCAGACGCTCTCTATGCTGTCCCAGGAACATCTGCTACTTTCTTCTGGGTAAAAATATGTTGTTTGTAACTTGTCTTCTGTCTACCCAGAGGCAGTGATCGTTTTCCATTCTTTTTTAACTCTTACATGGCAAGTTTCGTGTCCTTTTCTAGGTCACACCAATAGCTGCACCATAGTGCGCTCACTAATTGTGGGAGCAGTCGCCGACCTCCGTTGATCTAAGAGTGGTGTATTGATGCTTCACGCAGCAGAATACTAGGCAGAATTTTTCAAGATTCACACAGAAAATTCATAGCTTGTTACAACAAGGGAAATCCCAAACCCTTTCTGGGTGCTCTTGGAGGCTGAAGGAAAATCAGCGTCCAACCAAGAGCGGCTCTAACTGGGGAGAGAAGTGACAGGAAGGCTGCTGCTGCACATATACACTGGGATCTCTGTGCCAAGTCCCTAGCAATACTTTGGGAATAGGGGTGGGAGCACAGATGCATTCAGCTTCCTACCTGGGAAGCTGCCACGTACAGATTAACAGCTATGACCCCATCATACTGATGGATAGGATCCCATATCCTACTGGATCTGAGTTTCGGGCTTTGAAATGAGCGCATTATCAGATTCTAAAGCAATATAGGTTTTGGGTTTTGTAAGTATATCATAAAAATACTGTTGGGTACATGCATTTATAATGATCATTCTTCTGAAACGTAAATATGCAAATACACTATATTTAGAGGGAGGTAAAAGAATCTTAGCAACATCATCGTGTTGGTCCTTCTTTGTGGTATTGGGCCATCTAGTTGCAACTGCGAAACAGTTAAAGCACCTTTTGCTAGGGTATTCCTTTAAGTTTATTTATGAAAACATATTCTAAGCATGCACATTAAATGTGATAACTTGGCATTGCACTGGCAAATCTGGTTCCGTATAATTTGGATTGCAGATTTCACAACATCTTACGCTCCGCTCTTACAAAAAGCCAAAGGCAGTATTTTTGTCAAGTGAGAAGGAATGATATGCTGCGAGAGACGGTGGAGAATGCATAGCTGGCTGATTTTTTGGAGGTAGATTGCAGGGATTAGCGTGTGTGTTTTGGTGTGGGTTTTTTTCGTTGTTTTGTTTTTTTTTTTTATAAAGTGCAGAGGGCGAACAAAACCCGCCATTTCAAGTTTTCTTTATTTCTTATACAGAATAATAGTTTCCTGATTGCCATGAGACAGCACACTAAAGTGTGAAAATACTGTAGCAGCTGTGGTGGCAACACATGTCATTTCTGTACATACGCTGAGATTTTTCTCATGAGACTCTTAAACATATGCAATGAAGCATTCAATACACGCAGTTAATATCTAACAGTAATTCCTGCATGTGTTTGTGTACTATACTGGCAACGCCTGGAATGACTGCCAGCTCTAACAAATAAAAGATAGGTAAGGCAACATCCTTCTAGGATTGCTATATCCCATTCAAAATAGAGGGACTAATTTTGGTTTTATAGTCATTGTTTAGCACCCCTTATAGAGGAAATAATTAATACAACCAGGCAGGAGGAGGACTGTCTCATGGGATACACGATCCTTTTGTAACTTGATTCAATTATTTTTTTTCGAGGTATAATTCTTCAGTAAATTCTCTACCTTCTCTTCCTTGTGGTTTTATCAACCAAAAAAAGATAAGAAACAAAAGAATGAAGCAAAATGACAATGACATTGTCAGTGTGACTGTAAACTTTATGTTGAAAAATTGTCGTTCTGCGTATTAAGTCAATTCCTGCTGGAAAAGGGCAGCTGATCCTAGATATTATTCAGCAAACTCCATTTGTATGTTCTTTCACTGGAACACATGTTAGTGAGATGGATGATTAAAATCTTACAAACCCTAGTGCTCTCCCTAGACTCAAATTCTGCTTTTGTTCTTCAGCTTTCAGAGCATTTCAGAACAAAACCAAAACAGTTGTGGCAGAAAGAAACGAAAGCTAAGCCATGTGCTGAGTGCCACCCTCTCTTAAACAGGTGAAAGAGAGGATGCAGGGCAGCCACATGGGTCACAGCTCAACGTGGGACACCCCTAAACTCTTGGGGAGCAACCATGTCACTGAACTGGATTTAGCATTGCAGGTTTTAAATCCCTTTTTAGAAATCTAACGGTAACCTCCGCTCTGTGAAAAACTAATTTCTGATAAAAAATATTAGATCCAGCATTTAAGATGAAAAATAATTCAAACCTCTATCCCTTACATTTTTTTCTGTCTCTACTCAGAGATTTTGCTGTTTACAACCATATTATCAAGCCTGTGACTCTGCGGGTCCCACTGCATCCAGAGTTAAACCTGAGCCTGTAATCTATTTAAGTTCAGCTGATTTTAACAGATAGAAAATTATCGCTGGCTCGAGTTTAAATATGTCACTGTATATTTCAATCTATTTTGCAGCTCAGATTAAATCCTTTTAATTGTCTTAAATAATTCAATAGTATTCTTCCCTTGTTTGCTTTTTTTTTTTAAGAGAACAAAGAATAAATATTCAAATGTAGTATTTATAAAAAAAACCTCCTAAAATATTTCTCCTGTACCAGAGTGGGCAAGTAAATGTTAAATCTAAAAATAATATACTGTAATGGGACTGAACTCTCATTTTTCTGATTTAAATTTATAAAAATCCACATATAATATAAATACTTATCATGTTGAATTGGTGCCAGTCCATTCACACCACAAAGCATACAGACACCTTGATCACACTTCTAGTATCCTATATAGATATGCGTATTTCATGTGAATGAAAAATCCAATTTTGATATTAAATAAACAACCAAGTGTGGATGATCATGGTATACGAAAGAGTTGTTATGTGTTTTAACAAAAAAAAGTGCTTTAATCTTGCAACTAGGCCCGCACAACAAAATCTCGTGTGTCTGTTTTGAGAACCACCAAAATCACGAAGGCTCTGAGCAAAGTGACATGCCAGGGTGTTCATTGCTGTCTGGTTCAGGCTGTAAGACTTAAGCATTCAGCGGTAAAATCACAGTGAATACTATTATTATAGCCAGACTTACTTAATAAAAAATACACTTCTTTTATTATCTACCACGTCTGCCAACCATCTGTGCATTGATGGGGGCTATTGAAAAAAAGAGAGGGAAAGCTGAGCTGTCTATGAAAGCCCATTTAAAAAAGCCATAAAAATAATAGACCAAATTTTGGTTCTGTCTGATTTTTGGAGCTTGAAAAGCCCTCTTGGTTTCAGTGGAGCTACACTGATTTTTTTCTGTTCTGTATCCATTCCTTAGTATATACAAAACTTCTGTTACTCATCTGCATTTCTGTCTTTTAACGCTGAAACAGTTTTAAAAAAACCACAACAAAATCCAAACCAAAGACATTGTGCTGAAGCCACCGAAAATGCAATTACTACTTTACCTTAAATCTGTTTATCTTTAAAAATACAAATGTTTTTATTAAATTTTATGATAAGTTTGGATTTGTATAACTATACATGTTCTCTTATAATACATTTTCTGTTATAACACATCTGCCTAGAAAGATGTTTTAATCTTTTTTTTATTATTATTTATAGATGAGTCATAGTTAGAAAAGGGTATTCACTAAAGACTGGAATTTTACCCGCATATTTTTGCAGGTTTAGTGGGCAGCTACAGAATAAAATAATAGTCTTCCTTGGCACTTCAGTCTTGGAAGAAAAGAAAACATTTCAACATAAGGCTGCAAAAACTAACATCACAGCCAAAACTGATAGTGGTTTTGTAATCATTCTGCATATTTTATTGGCAGGTTACATTTCTGAGGGGTTTGTGAGGAATGCAACTCGATGACAAACTGAGCCTTGTCTATGAAAAATCAATTATTTTGATTGGACTTTTAAAAGGCATTTCCATATGGTACCATTGCACATCACTTATGAGGCTTGAAACGCACCGGAGCACAGCATTTCCCATTTAGCAAGCCAAGAATATATCTTACAGACTGTAGAAAAGTATTTCACTGCAGTGCAACTACAGTTTTCAGCTGGGAGAAAGAGGATCATTGATCTGATTCACAGTCATCTCCTTGGAATGATTCCATCCTTCATGAAAGGTTCTTCCCCAAGCCCGCATATTACCTGGAGCTCATATGAGATCCCAAATCAGGGTCATAATTCTGCATATACATGCATAAGTGCTAATTTTCCTGTCAACAACCCTATTGAAATAATTGATTCATAGACAGATTTTTCACTGGCATACACTAGACATGACCCATGTAAGTTTTTGCAGGAAAGGGATCAAGGTGTAAATAGTTTGCAGAGGGATACATTTCCTTTTTGACAGGGATTTAAGATTAAGGATAAGCTGAGTCCACATAAAAAAATAGGAGAGGGCTAATGAAGGTCAAGCTCTGAAATACCCAGCCTGAAGTATATATAGGAATTGAAATAAGAAGATGTCATAGACAGTATTTGATAGTCAATAAAGAATTAGCATTTAAATTCCGCAATTCACTGTCTTCAGCTCCTAGATATTAGTGTAATAAATCTTGCAAGTATTAAAATATATGTAAATGTGGCCTTATTTTCTTCACAGGTATTGCACCCTTGAAGTTCACATTTTCAAGTTCACTGTAATCATTACAAGTAGGTAGCTACTGAAAGAATAGATTTTCACATTGCTACAAGCCCTTCGAGATTTCAGGAAAATACCAGGTTCTGCAAGACTTGTGACAGAACTGCTGGAATTGGCTTGTAAAAGAAACTTGCAGAACAAAGTCCCATCCCCTGTTACTTCAGGTGGCCATATGATAGAATCTGTTAAAAAATAAAATTAATCTCCATCTTAAAACTAATTAACTTTTTGCCCCCATGACTCCCAATGGGAGACTCTATTTTCCAGCATCTCGTCACTCTGCCAGTTAAACTCTTCTTCATTTTCAACGTATCGTCTTATACCTAAGTACTTCTCCAGTGATGTTTTCCCTTAGCTCTTTTCCCATTTTGTTTTTCCTGCTGTGGCAGTTATAGACAGCAATACTGAAGCCTAATTTCTTTTCCATTGTGTGTAAGACCATATCCTTCATTTTCCTCTCTCATAATACTCCCTCTCCCTAGTCACTCTAGTAGCTTTACCCTGCGTCTCTCCTAGTCTGAGTTTCCTTTTTTTGAAACTGGGTGAGGAGAACCGTACATTGTGTTCCAGTGAGAGCCTACCAGAGCCCTGTACAATGACAGCAATATCTGCCTCTACTAGTATGATACCTAGTCACATCCTAGGGTCACGTTTCCCATTCTCAGGGTTAACATCATATTGGTAGCTCAAATATCGTGGTGTTGCTCAGAGGAACCAGAGACTTCTCTTCCTCAGGTATTTCTTTCTTATGACAGATCATGCAGGTCTTTCCATGTAGTAACTTTGTCAAAAAGAAAAATTTGCCATTACATTCCTGTTTTTAATACTGAAAATACTAAAATATTAAATAATGCTGATCCTAATTCCTGAAGAACTCCACTAATGAATGTATGATTCTTCTAATTTACCCATTACTATTTGCTTTTCATTCAGTTTCTACCTGCTTTACAATTGCTCTGCTAAATCCCTGTCTTCTCATGCTTCACTAATTATGTTATATCAAACACTTTGGTGAATCCAAATAACGGATGTAAGCATGCAACAGAACTTTTCCATTTATAAAATCATTATGTACAATACATCCACATAACTTTTATCATATTTTCCCCTTAATGTTTTGTATTTCATATTTTTTAGTCCACATTTGTTTCAGAACCTTACATATATTGAGATGCAACCAGCAGGTCTGTTTACTTTCATGTCTCTCCCATTGAGGTCTTGGTTCTTCATGGTTCATCTGCTCACAGAAGTCAATTTCCTTCATTTTTCAAATTTTGTTTCTCTGAAAATATTTATCCTTCCACTTATTTTTGTCTGACTGAATTAATCACTGCTCAATTAGATACTACTTTGGCAACAATCATAGAAAATAAAATACTTAAAAAATAAAACCTATAGAAGTGATTGACAATTTAGCGAAGAAATCTGTTGGCTGCCACTAGCAAGCATAACTAGGTTACCATTACTTCTAATAGTAGCAGTATACAACATATTTCAGAAAAGTCAAGGTATTTCACTGACATATTGGAATGAAAAAGTTCCCAATATTTATCTTACTAATAACACTACAGATGATTTATGTCTTTACTCAGATCTGTCCTGTGAGAAACACCAAAAACTTTCATCTCACTCTGCTTTGCCAAAGCAAACCTGTTGTTAAAGAGATTGTTTTATTCATCCTTTCCACTACTCCACAATCAGTAAGAATTTCCATTTTTACTCCAACACATTTCTTTATTTCTGTCTTCCTTAACAGCACATCATATACCATATCTTTATTTTCCCTAAAGATATCCCTACCACACAGCATGACTGGGGCAAATCTGCCTTTTTTTGCCCTTCAGAGCAGAAATCTCTTCTTCGGTCATTACTAACACAACTCAGCTAGACAAGAACCGTTGGCTGTCTTTTACAAAAAAAAAAATAAAAAAAAAAATTGTCCCCCGAGCAGCAGAAATAATGATGGCCCATTACAGGCTGAACGGAAGAGAAGGCTCAGGGGAGGCCTTATAGCAGCCTTCCAGTACTTAAAGGGGGCCTACAGGAAAGATGGGGAGGGACTCTTGATCAGGGAGTATAGTGATAAGACGAGGGGTAATGGTTTTAAACTGAAAGAAGATAGATTTAGATTAGATATTAGGAAGAAATTCTTTACTGTGAGAGTGGTGAGACACTGGCACAGGTTGCCCAGAGAAGTTGTGGATGCCCCATCCCTGGAGGTGCTCAAGGCCAGGTTGGACGGGGCTTTGAGCAACCGGGACTAGCGAGAGGTGTCCCTGCCCATGGCAGGGGGTTGGAACTAGATGATCTTTAAGGTCCCTTCCGACTCTAACCATTCTGTGATTCTATGATTACTTAAAGATTTTTGTCTCTTACTTTGCCCCCCTTCGCCTACTGCCTACCTCCTGAGGACCAGACACCAAATAAAAAATTACTGGACCCAGTAGAGCACAGATAAACTAGCAAAAAAGTCTCCTATACCCAGCACATCTCGTTCACTAGTTCACTCAGAGTATGGACATAACAGTCCTTCAACACAAAGTCGACCTCAGCTTTCTGATGCCATCTGAAATCCTGCATCCTTAGTTCAAGTTTTGGCCTTTTGTTTTTCAGGCTTTGATCAGAACACATTTCTGGTAAGTTTTTCCAACTCTGTTTTCTAGGGGAAATAGGCAATACACTTCAATTCTCAGTTTTATTTATCCAGGTACTGATCTAGTAAATTTAGGACTTTCTTTTCATTTTATCTATCTTACACTCATTTCCTCTTCTTGCATCTTAAATCAAATGCAGACATTATGTAGTCACTGCTGAATTTCTCCTCTCATTCCTCAAATTAAAGTTCTTATCAACATCACAGAATTTGGCAGTAATGCTAAATCTTTAGACATCCATCAGAAATTATCAGTTTAATCAGAGATTAAGAGAACTATCTTGTAAGAGAATATAGTGCCATTGGGACTTACCAGCGAGAATTAATTATATTATAAATTGTGTTAAATGACATTGGGAGTCCTAAACTTTATGTTTCTATGTTGAAAAAAATAGTAACTTCAAAAGATTATGTTCTTAGAAACTCTCAAGTGAATAAGAGGAAATAGTAAGCTCAGAAATATGTTAGAATTACATCTTCAGAAGAAAACATATGAGGATTGGCCGTCTCTGAAAGTTACTTTCTGAATGACTTCTGGAACATGTTTGCTACTTAAAATAGTGTTAAGTAAATGTCATCTAGAAAACGGGACCATTACAGAAAGACTTTATACATACAGTGAGACAGATGCATATTAGTTGCTAATACTACACCCCTATTTAGAGCTTCAGAGATGAGAAGATCTCCCATGCAGAGTAAACGTGCCTCATCTTTGCTGAGTGCAGCAAGGACCTCTCATTTGCCATATGGATGTGGGAATGGCTTCCATAAAGACAGCCTCATTGCTTGCACCAGCTTTTCACTGACCTTCTCAGGTGTTCCTTAGCAGCACTAATCTGAGTGGTAGAAAGGTATTCTGCTAGGTATCTTTTGAGGAAGGAAAAATGATCTGTTTAAGGACTGTCTTATTTAAAGATACTTATATTTCCAGGCCATGGAATTTGTGCGAGGGGTGCAGAGTGACACACTATGCTGTGCAACTAATATGACCTTATTTTAATCTGCTATGGAAGAGGAATACATATCACCTCTTGAAGTATGTTTGCTGTCTTGGAAGACACAGAGAAATACAAGTATTAAATATTCCTTATAATTATGCAAAATGTGAAAAGCAGGCTGGAAAAAATGGAAAGGAATTCTGGAATTTCTTCCTGAAATTTGTTTGTTTGATATATTTTGCAAACGAATAGTGGCTCCATAAATCACAGTGCTCCCAATGGGTAAAACTGTAGTCAGGAATAAATAACCGTATACATGAAGAGATTTGTCCCTCAGCAGAGGGACGTGCCATCACATGTTCTCTCTTCACTGTGGTATTTGGGGTTTGTATGAAGATGATGTAGTTTGTACGTTTTCAGAGACTCTTTCATATCCCAATATGTGTCGCAGCATACCTATCACATCTTGATTGTGAATTGTTTCTCAATTTTGACACTCTACAAGGGAGGGAAAACGTCACATTATATGTAAAGTTGACCGAGACATTTGTGGTTTAATCTCCACACCAATTGTTACAAGGTAATTCTTGTTAAATAAGGAAGGCATTTACTTGGTCCCATTCGTTATTCATATACGCTGTAAAGTTGCTGAAGTAATGGTGTTACAAAAGTTATGCCTGAGTATTCAGGCCATATTACAAATAGAAGCCATTTTAAGCCACTGGGTGCAAAAAGAATAAAAGAAGGACAGAAAACATCTCAATTGATGTTTTATTATTATAAAAATAAGATGGAATGATTAAAAAGGGATGGCCTGATCATCTTATTGATAGATTTTGCTCTGCTTCCTGAAAGTTAGTTCTAAAATAATATATTTATTACAGAATAGTTCTATGCACATACTTAATTAGAAATCCAATTAAACTGTGCTGTGGAAAACACTGTGGAAAATGCACCCTCTACTGGCTCTCAAAAAGATGTTGTGGAACAGAAATTTGGAACCTTTCTAAATTTTCTTCTCTGAAAATATGCACATCTCATTCTTAAAGTCTTTTAATTCTTTATCCAGAAAGGAGGCAGGAAAGTAATGACTTCACTTATAAAAATATGTTTCCTACTAAAAGAGTCCTTAAAGATGTTATACATATTGGAATTTCTCAAAGGACACAAATCAGAACATATTTTAAGAGTATAAAAGTCATTATTTTAATGAAGAACAGCATATTGGTGCAAAATAATACCTAACACATATCTTATTTTGAATATAACATAATGGCAGTAGTCATGAATACAGATTGATAAGAGAAATGCTTCCTGTATCTATGATAGGCAACAAATTTATCTTTGATTCAATATATCTAAAGAGACAAGGACAGGATTATATAGTCAAAAGAGAAAACTAAGTGTGTTTGGAGCATCTAAATGGCATTCCTGAAGTACAGGTGTGACCTTTCTACACTTTCCTATTTTAGCCTGACTACACAATTTGTACAGGTAGTGTGGGTCTAGTTTTCTCCCTAGCCTATTGTAAGTTTGGATAACCAAGCTACTTTCATTACCTGTTGGCATAAATAAGACAGCCAAGTGTATCTATTGCACCAAGTAACAGGTTTGCTTTGTAGCTGTAGGTTCCTACGTCCAGTGCCTACCTGGTTTCCATCATAGTGCATGCCCCTTGTGAAATCCATGTGCAATCTGCAGGCACCTAAGGTATTTCCCTTTCCGGCTTGGCACAGAGGTAACAGGCATGAACCCTTTGCAGCCAAGCAGCAATTATGCTGAAAGGAGTACTCCAACTCCAGTGGGAATTTTCTTTTTCAAAGAGCCCTGGGGCTTATCCTAGAGCAACTCCTTCTATTTAACAACTGGTAGCTAAGAAAGGATGCCAAGAGGAATCACTGAGATGTAAGTAACCCCTGCTGAAATAAATGGCCAGACTGACTTATGTCACTCTAGAGAGCTGTCATGTTATGACTGTACCCTCGTCAATGGGCTGTGCAGATAAAGATAGTGTCTAATGATGTGTTACCACATAATGATAATGGTCTTCATGGAGTTTCTCTTTAATGATGTGTGTTACTTTATAATGATAATGGTCTTCTTGGAGATAGAATATAACTTTAATATCACAACCCCACTGAGGAGGCTATACTCAAAACATCACAACTCTTGTCCGTGACCTCTGTTAGCAGCCCGTTAGTCAGCGGGTAGTCATCAGAACGCAGAAAGAGCCTTCAAACAGAAAAATAAAATTAAAGTGAAAGGGCATAAGCCTTCCAAGATGATGGGGAAAATATCCTACAGAAACAAGATGCATACATATGTATATATATAACATAACCTGGTTTTCCTCCACTATGCTTGCTTGTTCTTCCTTAAAAAATATTTAAGGAATCTTAACTTTTTTTTTTTTTTGCAATAGCAACACACTAAAGTTTGCAGCTGGGAGATGAAAACAAGTTGATATGAACCTCACAGGAAACTTGACCTCTTGTCTGTTGGAAAATCATAAAGGGACACAAGAGATCTTTTGTGCTGATTTCTCTCCTCCCTCACTCCGTGGACATTTTGGCCATATGTAGAGCAAGGCTCAATAGTTCCTAGTACTTTTTGTAGATTCCTAACCTCAAAATGCACACAATAATTGTAATTAGCAGAACTCTTAGCCAGTATGGTAATAAGATAGATCATGTAGTCCACAAAGGCTCCCAAGTGTGTTTAATTTGCCATGATGCATGTCCTATCATTATCTTACAAATAAAAAAAACCCAGAAAATCAAGATCAAAGACAAAAAAATCCCGACAATCTACACACAAAATAACCCCATTCAAGTAAGAACACTTAATGAGACAAAAGAAAAAGTCTTGCAATTGAGCTTTTCCCAAAATCCAACTTCACCTTTGAGACTGAAATCTACCCAAATTACCCCTATATCCAAATTTTTATCTTCTAATGTTTGTAGATGTCTTCCTTCTGATAATAAACTGAACAATCATTATAGTGCATGAAAGACTGTTTCACGGCATTTCTGTCCCCACCACATACAGGAAAAAAAATGGACAATGTACTTACGATAAATGATCTGAAGAAAATAAGAAGTGACCTTAATTCTTGGCTTTGCCACAATTCAGAAACACTGTAGTCATCTAATCATGCATTATTTCAGTTTCACGATAATATTTCTATTCCACGGATATACTGATGACTTCTTCAATATGCATAAATGTCAACCGAAATTATACAGATAATCTAATAGATTCAACCAAGACAGTAGTACAGTGTGGACATGTTTTTCATAGTTTAATTTTTATCTGCTTATACAAAGTAAACACATCTCCTTATCAGAAAATGTATATATTTGCCTTTTACTGTATAGAAAATGCAACACAAATTATTTTCTTATGAGAAAATAAAATACCTATCTCCCTTAAAATAGATATTGTACCATGCTTTCCTTAGAAACTAGAAAGAGAGGCCCTAGAAACCAATGAAATGGGCAAAGACACAATCACTAACCTAGCTACTTTACGAATTTTTCAGGCAAAACCAAAATAAGTTAGGCATCAGTGAACATCTGTTCCATATTCAATATAAGTCCTTCTCTGTAAATTTGGACATAGCTTACTTGGATAGAATTAATTTCTCTTAAATTTAGACATATTCACCATAGATATCCACACTGGAACTAGTCATCCTCAGTTCCCTGATAGAGAGAAATAGGCACAGCTTTATATAGCTGAGATGTCTATGTTGGGACTACACAAGTTCTCAAATGATAAACACAATGTGATCACATGCTTCATCACATTGCCAAGCAGAAAGAAAGGGGAACCGTATCACAAGTACTCGGTAGTTTTCATTTTCTAAAAGTGATTTACAAATACCTATTTAACACAACTGCAGACAAAACACAGGGTTTTCCCCTGGAACAAATAGTTTGTGTAAAACCTAGTTTCTGAAGAGATCATAAAGCCTTACTTATTTTCCCTAGAACTTCACACCACGTCCACAATAACATTAAAGTTGATGTTAAAAACTATGAAGGAACAATTCCAGATTGACTTTTCCCCCCTCAAATATCATCCAGATCCTCCAGCTTTATTTTCCTGAAATGTCCTACACTTATTTTTATCCTATGGCATCTAACTTTTTTCACTTGAAATTTGCCTTTCTTTGGCTATCTCCTTAAACTCCTACATGATTCATTAATGTCAATTCCATCCTTACTTTTATTTATCCTTCTTTTTTTGTCTGTTTAATCTTTCTGCAGTTAAAAGACAGTCTATAACATATACGAACTACTTAAATATAGCAAACATGTCAGAAAAAAAAGCACAACAAACTCCACAGAGGAAAAAATGGAGATTTTCACTCCTTTTAAAGTTAAACTCTTTTATTTACAAGAAATTAACTTATAACTTCACTTTCTTTCCTGTTAATACCTAAAATCAAGTGAGAGGCTGAAATGTTCTGTGTACCGAAGTCCTCTTCATGCAACTTCCTCTAAAAGTTTCAAATAGACATAAGAATGAAGGCCCAGTTAGATAAGTGCCTTAAGACTGTAGATTTGACAGTAAGAAAAACAGTAGTATTACTTGTAAACTGAGCAAATTCAATCAGGAATTACTGATAAATAATAGCTAGATATCATTTATTTTTTACATACTCGCTCTTCAGAATTTAATAACATGATTTCAATTATGATGCCAAGAATGAAACTATACCATTTTGCACATATGATGGCAATGAAATATCATCTAAGCGTAACAAATCCAGCACTATTTATTCCAAAAGTTCGGTATTGCTGTGATGTAGAAACTTTAACTTAGACACCCACAGAAGCAAATAAAATCTATCTTAACTATTTTTTTTCTCCTGCTTTTGGTCTCTCTGTTGTATAATCACATCACTCTATTGGAGATACTCTCCAATATTCACTGCAAACTATTCAGGAAATCCTCTAAAGAGCATTTCATTATTTAGATATCTTCTTTTCTAAAATTTTAACAAAAATGCCCTAATCAGTAGATGAGATATCAGGTTTCTAAACTGCATGCTAATTTTGAAGAACTATCACTACTGTGACTGAATGCCAAGTAATTTTGACAGATTTGCAGATTTTAAGAGACATTAGAAGCATTTCTGCATAAAATATAGCAAACTTATTGCACTTCAAAATGAGCATGTGTTGCTGTAAGTAAATAGCTTCTAAAATAGAGGTGGATAGAGTAAGAATTTTATGTCTTATCCTGTTGCCTCCTGGTACGTATTTTAATGCACATCACCAGAGGGAGCTACATTTTGCAAAATTCCAGTGTTGCTTTGATGGTCTCCGAAACATAACCAGTGTCTCAAAATAATTTCAGTGTTTCTTGAGCAGAACAGAAGTTCAGTCTTTTTCTCCATCAGGTTAGAGTCAATATGTGCTCAAGGATATGAAGGGCACAATGGCTTTTCACAGTTTTAAGATTTGATGTACATTCCTACAGCAGTGATAATACTTACTAACACCCGTGAAAAAAATACTGCTTAAAGGATGCCTTCTCCAGGGTGGTGGCAATTAACTTTTCCAGCGAGCAAGCTGAGTTACTGAGAGGTGCATATTTTTAATGCTCATGGGAGAGTGAGAGGAGCCTGGGGCTACTGGCCTTCCCTGCTTGCCTACTTCTACAGAAAGAGCAGCTGGCCAGGGCTGCTGCAGGAAGTCCAAGAAGTTCTTCTCCCTCCCGCTTTCACAAGACTGCCTCTCCTGCTTCCCGCCTGCCTCTGAAGGTATGTGAAGGTCATTAGCTGATGCTCCCCACCCCTGGAGAAGGGCAGTTGACCAGATAAGGTAGCAGACAGCACTTCCATAACTTCCCCGGATGGAACGTAATCACAACAAGCGAAGGCAGGGCAGAAAGAGCCTTTTTGTTTCAGGATGGATCTACTTCCTCTTCCTACCCTGTGAATAACTTCGCTCTCACATTTCGTCCTGCTAGTCAGAAGGACTCCAAGAGGATTTTCCAGCAAAGCACTGCTTCATCCTCCTTATACTTTGGGACAACCAACCTTCTGCAGGAAGACAACTGAGGCAGAGGAACGGCACTGAGCTAGGAAAGACAGAGTGGGACAGGAAAGGTAGGGCAAAATTAGTTGTTTGGAAGCACGTAAGCCTAGATGATGGTTCTGATATGCTTTTATTTTTGCAGACCACCAAGGCTGCTGGAAATACATGTCTGATTGTGTTAGCACGCTTACAATGGTTACAGATACCCTGTTCATGTTAAAACTAAACTAAATTTTTAATACATTTATGTGAGGACATTTGTGTCATGTATAATCATTTCTATCCATTCAACAAGATATAATGCTTTATCATTTTTTCAGTAAAGAATGCCATTACTGGGGTTTTTTTCCCCTTATTTTTATGTATTGATTTATATTTTGGTGTAATACATACAACTCATGCCAAAATACCTCCACATGGTAGAGTCATTATAACATCACTACCTAGATCCTGAAGCCAACGAGCATCTGCATAATACAGATCAAGGCTTTGGTCCACATATGTTCCCAACCTAAATAATTTCTTCTCAGGTCTCAGATAGCACCCCTCTTTTTTACTTCCACATATCCCTTCTTGGGTTAGGTATTGTAAAAGTGCTTCCTTAAGCCTCCTTCCACTATTAGCCCCGACCTTAGGGTGCCTACCCTCCTTAGAGTGACTAAAAATTATTATTTATTTCTAGACAGGCTTGCGCTTTGTTGGTTTACCCTCAAGTGCGATTAGATCCCATTAAAAGTTGAGAGGGAACAATAAATTCCTCTCACATGACTCTCTATTGGGATTAGGCATCACTACACAAACATGGAGAGAAGCTACTTACTCCCAAATACAAGAACTGACCCTTGCCTCACAGTGCCTAAAAACTGTTTTTCCTCTTTTCTCTGCTATATGTGCTATAATTTTATTCTTGATATTTTTGTTTCATACCATGTAACTGAGATGAATAAAACATATGCAACTTGCCAGAAATCAACACAAATACACTCACATAAAATTGGCATAAAGCACTAGAAAATAAAATCCCATGAACAAGCATGATTTGCCATACAATAGACTAGAAGCAGGTTCCAAATTAAATCAACAGCTTCAACTATGTCCAAATACAGCCTTTCAGTGTTAAGGAAGGGCAAAGTTAGAATTCATCTTGTTAGAGCCCCTTTACATTACATGTAGAACAACTAATTGTATCCTTTACAAAAGACTAACACGTATCTTAAAACTCTGGCCACCAGAACAGTTTGAAAAGTGATCTAAATTAACTTTCTGTCTTCCAGTTTCCCCTAGGTAAAAACCAAGGAAGACAGGACTACAAATAAGATACTGTATTTGGGCATGTTCCTTGTAATTAAAAAAAATAATAATTACTGGAGATACTATATTTTATGGCAAATACAATGTAGTCTCTATGAACATTTACTTTTTCAGAAAGATGAACTCTACAGTAGAAACTCTATAGGCATCATATTCAGTATCTTCAAGTTAGACACGGGCACAGGGTAGGAGTAATGTTTGAAACCCTATGTTTATGGTCAAATAGCGTTACCAGCACTGCTGCCCTATTCTGAGGACTTCAGTGAGCCATGAGCTATTTTGGACAGAAAAGTACAGGCTAAGAAAGAAGAGGACAGAAACTTATTACCGAGAAAATTAGCAATAATTTTCTTAAAGGCCCCCTGAAAAAAAATTAAAATTTTAATCTAAAATTTACAGTTCCACAAATACAGACGAAGACTTTTTCCCTCACAGATGGAAAGAATTAAACCAAGGAAATCAAACTAAGCCAACAATTAAAACAGCGTTAGCAGTAAATTAACAGTTTGTTCAGTAATGAAAACCATCAATTGCCAACTGTAATGAAATGCATTATTAAAAACATAACGAGGGTATAAATACAAAATGCTGCATAAAGATATAATCTGAAGGAGTTACCCAGAGTGGGAAATAATTAACCTAGAGTAACAGCAGCAATACAGTGAGACCTACAATGGGTTGTGGATCAGAGGAAAAGGGAACACGTGTTGATCTTTTTTCTATATACTATCCCTGTGAATGCAGGAACGTGTGTTTTTGGGGTAGCTTGCCGGGAAGTGGGCCGTCTAGCCACCACAGGCAGTTAGTGAATGGTAACAACTAAACTTTTGCACCCATAGCTCAAACTGTGGAACTGAGATTAAGAAACAAACTTTTTCCCCGCTGTTGTCTGTGCTGTAGACCATGATGTCTTCAACTATAGCAGAGTCCCAAAATCAGCAATTCCTTTTTGGCTCAAGGGACTAACATTTTCCCCACTGGGAACCTATCAGATAGAGGGTAAACATGCCCTTTAGCTATTAATCAGAGGTCTTTAAAATATACATTCCCCTTCCTTTCCCACCCTTTACAGATTCCAACTAAATCATTGCAACAAAAAACTATCAAAGTGGATCATTGAGCAGAGCTATATAAAATGTCACTCTAGCCACGTTGCTATAATCATGATTATGCGAAGGCCTGTGTCCTTTGCATAGGAGTGGATGTTGAAAGCAGATACGGGGAAGGAAGCAGTGTAGGATGTAGCATGATAGTCTCATTTGGACAGAATACCTGAACCAGTTAGTAATGTTAATAGGCTACGGATAGAACACAAAAGAGAGCCAGCTTGAAGTTAAAAGGAAGATTTGAAGAAAGGACAGAAATATGAGACAAACTGTCTGAAGTAGATAAGGAACAGCATGTTGGAGAAATGAAAGAAAAACAGAGAGGAAATTAAAGAATCTGAAAGAGGGAAATGCTGAATTTAACATAGTAAAGGTGGTAAACCCAAACAATGAAGACTTTAAAAACCTTTTGATGGATTCTGTATATATGTAAATTGAGACCATTAGAAATAGGGCAACAAAGACATAATTGAGAACACAGTTCTGTTAAGCACGTGTTTTCGTTAGTGAGGATAAGCCACAGCCTGTTTATACTGAACTGTTGTCCTAAGGATGGTCTAGTAAGCCTAGATTTGAAAGACAACACTGGAAAATGAAAGAGCGAAGCGTCGCATTGAACCTAGGTAAGCGCTTTCCCACTAAACACCAAAGGGTAATTGCAGAGCCTACAGCTAAGTTCAGCCTGAAGCCAGCTGAGAAATAAAAGAGGTGGGGAAGAGTGGGGAGAAAAAAAAAGACTTGAAAAGATACGCTACCTAAAATAGGAATAGGTGGACAGTTTTATGAACAGACTGTGTCACCCAAATATTAACAGCTTTTGAGAGGCAGGAAGAAAATGAGTCTGCACATAGTTCACCACTACCAGTATCCCAGGTGTACAGTCTTTCTTAAACACATATTATTAAAGGCATGCTTTGTCTAAATAAATAATGTAGTGCTCAGGTAACCTTTGGTGAAGCAATGTATTAACTGCTGGTCACAAAGGGAACAGCAAGGCAGGTGTTAACTATAAATTAGGCCTCCTGACGCAATCCTGATTAGCACCCTGCCCCAGAAACTGTATGGAAGAACAGATCGGGTGATCCCATGCTGGGTGGTCTGCAGAGCAAGAGAGACAGTCCCGGGACACAAGCAAGTTCAAAGTCATTGCCACCTAGATAACCCTGAGAGCAAACGTACCGTCTACCTAAATTCAGATTCACATCTTTACAAATGTGCTGCTCTACTAATTCCCTTACCACGCAGAACCACCTCAGGCTCAATAATTTTTTTCCCAAGAGACAAGGCAAAGGTTCAGTGTATGAAGATATGTTCTAATACATGTCTAAGCTCCACTGGCAACTTGCCCACCACTGAGGGGACATTAATAATGTATGACAATAAAGGGGTAATATTGTGTAGTTTCAAAGGTGCATATTTCAAAAATGCTTCATATTATTTATGTACAGATATAAACAAGCCACTAGTTAGTACAGTTAATAAACCATGACAAGTTTGCTTTAAATGAGTGGGATATCTAAATTCAACATTATTTATTAAGCAATATGATTTTTTCTAGGCATTTATCGATCAAATATGGCACCCTTATTGCACATGCATTATGCAAAGTGTCAGATTAAACTATTGCTTATAAAAATAAACATTAGTTACTGAAATGATCCAAATGCTTGCTTAGAATGTTATTTAGGGTAGCTAATAAATGTCTATAA
The DNA here is from genome assembly GCA_013397275.1 of Burhinus bistriatus. Lineage (NCBI taxonomy): Eukaryota > Metazoa > Chordata > Aves > Charadriiformes > Burhinidae > Burhinus > Burhinus bistriatus. The sequence continues at coordinate 30,272 of VYXH01009250.1, read as the reverse complement.
CAAACCTTTTGCACAGAGACAGTGGAAAAGTATGTAAGAAATAACTATTGTTGTCTTGCCTCCTTGCTAATCCTGTCTTTAAGTAAACAATAAGAGAATTAAAGTGTAAAGAAAAAACTCTCATGGGAGCTAATAAACCAAAGACCACATTAGCTATTATGGCATCTGTCTTACAATAGGAAAAAGAACGTAGTAAGAAGTAAAATGACCTCTGCAGCAATTAGAGTGCAGAAAGTCAGAATGGAGAATGCACTATCTCTTCGGCTTCCTTCCACACCATTATTTGACTTGAATTTTGCCACTGTTTTCAGCCGGAGCAGGCTCAGTCTCTTTAAATGCCCACTCATTAAGAACCAAGACTGCAAAATGCTGAGAATGATGCATCCCCACAGGATTCAGCCAGAAATGAAGACAATCAGTGACTTCATGACTTTTCATGGAGAGACCAGGATCAAGCCTTTGACCAGTCTTTTTGCAGTGGTGCCCGGTGATAGGACAAGAGGTAATGGGCACCAACTTGACCATAGGAAGTTCCATCTAAACATGAGGAAGAACTTCTTTCCTTTGAGGGTGGCAGAGCACTGGAACAGGCTGCCCAGAGAGGTGGTGGAGTCTCTGACTCTGGAGACATTCCAAACCCGTCTGGACGCCATCCTATGCACCCTGCTCTAGGTGACCCTGGTCTGGCAGGGGGGTTGGACTAGATCATCTCCAGAGATCTCTTCCAACCCCTGTGACTCTGTGATTCTGTGAAACAGGGATTAGAGGAGAGGCAAATTACTGTATAGTCATAACAGTAAATTTATCTCCCTACGAGTTAGGCACTATGGTACATGTGTTGTTTTGGCTTTTGTGGCCAGGGAAGACTCTACAAATGCAAAATTAGGTATGCAAATTCTTTAAACACTAGAAGTTGACTTAATCACCTTGGAAAAGGTTATCAAACACCGCCCACATCTGGGGGGG
>VYXH01009250.1:0-29269 GCA_013397275.1 Burhinus bistriatus | reverse complement strand
GGGGGGGGGGGGGGGAAGAGGCTGAAACATGGAAAACTGGATGTAACGGAAGCCCTTCTGCTTTTATTTGCTTTTATCATCCTGAAGAGCTTAAATTCCACACCTACTGTTTTGACCCTAATCTACAAGCCCACATGATGTTCTAGGTCTGGATACCCATCACGTTTCATGTTGGACAACTGTGCAGAAAAAGGATACAAAACTGGTTCAGCTGGGGCCAAATGGGAAAGTCAAGCCTGATTTGGTGGTATTACGGGCATTAAAAAAAACCCAACCAACCAAACAAAAAAAAAGCCACTGAAATTAATACTCCGTTCTCAAAATTTTGGCTATATTTTCTCTTCACACTGGGACAAGGAGAAGGAATTTCTTATATCACATTAAGCTCACAGAGGATATTAAATTGAAGTATAACAAATGAACAAAAATGAAACCGGTAACGGCAGGAATAAGCTGAGGAATGTACACAATGTGTTTATTGCATATAAACCATTTGCTACTGTAATTATTAAATATATTTAGCTCTAGTAAAAACAAACAAACAAAAGTACTTATGCTGGGAGTCTCTGAGCCAGGAAAAAATTGGTTTTCTTTGAAGATGTGTCAGTTATAGAAATAGTATACACTTACTTTACTCAATAAAAAAAACACCAAATTATATGGCAGTGAGGAGATCTTTGTTCCCTAAGTTCAATTTTTTATTTGGAAAAAGAAATAGTATGAATGAACAAGCAATGAGTTTTACAACAGGAAAAAAAAAGGAATATTCCATTGCCAGAAGGGTTATAAATATGCTCCTTTAAAACAAAGTAATAGACCAAGTTCAATCTGGGGTAGCGGACCAGTGTAGTCAGCTAAACATACAAAGCTTCAACAGTAGGAACTGTAATTTTGTGACTGGTTTTAAGACAGTTATCAGACTGCTGACTAGGAGAATGTGATCTAATATTGTATCAGGGCTGAAAATGTTTTGGCTTAAATTTTTAAAAGTATTTGCACAACTACATTTAAAATTTCTGCTTTTAGTTGTTTTATGTGCAACCATATTAGCTGAAAAAGCAAATAAATTAGCCCTTCTTCACATGCAGATTTCTGTAAGCCTTTAAAATTACTTAAAGGATATAGTAGTATACAGTAAACATGCTTTGATACAAGCTAAGTAAGAGGTATAATAAGTATTTCTGGTCTAGTATCTCAAATTCCAGAACAACATCTGTTCTACATAAGATTACCTGGTAGACTGTTTTGCCGGTCTTTAGATTAAGTAATTGGTTCTTAGACTGAAAGAAATAACCTTTGATTTCTTGGCATTTGTCCTGCTTTAAACATAATCAGGGAGTAGTTAATGAAGATACGCCTTTCATATTGATAGCCATACCCAAAAAATCCAGAACACATTGAAAGACTTAATGGATATGCATATTTGAAATAGAGCACATTGATTTAGCCACAGTTCTCATTAAAATTAGCTGCAGGCAGGCTCCAAAAAATCATTGCATACTATAGGAAAATCACTGTAAATCACTCGGGCAGAGCAAGGTCCTACAGTCAAATAGGCATTCCTGAGATCTCTAAACAAAACTAAATACTATTTTGAAAATTTGAAAAAGGGTAACTCCATTGACAGTGTAACTCTATTGATTTAGTGAAGTTATGTGAACTTATACCATTTGAAGATATTTGCCACAATGATGAGCTTCCTTTCCAGGAAGACATGTGAGCAAGTGTGTGAGGTTATGAATATATTATTAATATCCAAGTCAAATGAAATTTGATGAAGTTTGCTGAAAGCAATATCCTTTACACAAACCAAAATGACAGAAAGCCCTGCCTTACTATCACTATTCCTCAAGTGAGAACCAGATTTCCGTGTTAAGTATTTCTCAGGGATTATCTCAAATCCCTATTTTCTTGCATATAGCTGCCATGAAATCTCTGCTCCACCATTCTGCCCTTATTTATTAAATCTAATGCAATGCAGAACACTACTATAGAGCCAGACTTCATATTTTAAAAAGCTATGGGCAGTTCAGCAGGCAATGTCCGCTCTATGAGAATGCAAATACCACAGAAAGCAGACAGAAAAGGGCAGAAATTACTTCCATTTTATGTCACAGGTTTCTTACTTAAAAAAAAAATGTTTTGTAAAGAAAATATTCCACAATTTCCACCACTCATACCATCCTTGTATGTTTTGGGTGTTTTTAATTTTTCTGTAAAAGTTTTAGAGAAGGTTAAAAAGGAAGATAGTTGTGTTTCACAGAGTTTGAAAAACGTAAGGGAGGTTTTCTATGCACAATACCACAGAATATGTATTTGTTTCTTATAGTTAAAACAAGTAATAGAAATAAATAGCCTATAGCCCAAAAAAAAGGCAAAACAAGGGTGAACCATATTTACTAAGAGCAAATAATAACAAATAATTAGTAACAGCAAACATTTACTAATAGAAAATTGATGAAAACTGAAAAATATCCTTATATCCTGGTAGTAGCCATACATAACCTCTCTCTTATCTCCTGTCATTTCCCTACAAACCGCTCCTTTTCTCATTCCAGAGTTCTTTTCAGACAGGATACATAAACTTTTTCAAAACTAATTAAAATATAGTATTTTCCCACTCCAGGTACATAACAGCTGCAACTAAAGATTGTCCTTTGAGCCACTGACCCAAAATAACACTTGGCCATTTAGAGTGACCACAGCACAGAGCTGTCTGGCAGAACATTAATAAACTGCACGTGGCTTCATTTCAAATATGATTTTAAATACCTCCTCTACAGACAGAAAATTCTGGCCTGATAGTTTCATATACTGAAGTAACACGGATAGGCATGAAAACCTCTGGCATCCTTGAAAACTGTGTTCAGTGTGGGAGAAAAATCTTAGCTCTACTACTCTGGTGGTCAGCTTGAGGCCTCTGTGAGAAATTCAGCGCAGATGAGTTTAACTCTGACAAGACCTTAGCTACTATGAGCTTATTTTCCTCGTAGAAGAAACCTAATTCCTCCCTCACTTATCAGCCCATTGACCTAAGTGGCATTTGTTTGGTCTTCCACAAAGGAGTACCTGAGGTGACTCTGATCCTTTAGACCTGATCCTTCTTGGCATTGAGGTGGTTTATGATACTCTGGCAGCACACGTTTGCTCTAAATCCATTTTGACTCACCACTGTCCAGAGAAATCATCAGACGGCTTTAAGCTACTCTCTCAGTCACGTGCAACATACCAACACCATGGTCATACTGTAATTTCGAAATGATACTAATTTCTAAATTTCTAAATCATACCAATACCAACTGATAAAATACTAGTGGATGCTGATGCTACCACTCTGTTCTGCATTGGTGACACCGGTCTCGTTCAGTGCTCTGCCTGGCCTAGCTGCAGACCAAACCATCTTTCTCTGCTACTTCTCTTTCCCTGGCAAATATGCCCTCCCCACTTTTTGGGCAGTGTTATCTCCACTGCAGAAGGCATGCTCTGCTCCTTTCCATGCCCCTTCTCACTCCCACTGTGCTGCCAGGAGTAGAGGCTTCCGTACATATGAATCTCCTGAGGGCTGGTAGCTCCTGGAAGATTTTTCTGGTCCGAATTAGGACTAGCAGATGAATATGTTGAGAGAAAAGGGTGTTGGAGAAATGTGAAAATTAGCATAGCTTTAATGCCAAATATCATTTCAGTGGCCCCAGAATGCACAAGCAAGATTTTTTTACCTTTGTTTTTTAAATTCTCCAGTTATGTCTTACAGAATTTGAATTTCACCCAGCAAACAAGCTAAATAGCTCTTACTTTTGTTACATGAGAAGTCTGCTTTGTATTTTATTCTAGGTATGTAACCAGTTCTCTTCCAGTCTTGTTATACTCATTTTTTTATTATATTTATATTTACTGAGCCTGTTGTTCCAAAGCAATTCAAGATTCTGTCCAGTTTCTTTTGTTCAGATGACTTTGTTCACATTCATTACTACATCCATGGTTTAAGAATGAAAATGTTTTCCTAGAAAATGTGGGTTTATCTTTTGGGCAGGTGATTTAATCTCAGAACAACTTTTTTCTGCCTTTAAAGCTGGAATACTAAAAATCTATTTTTCTTTGGATTATTCAGAATAAGACTTTCCAGTGCATAATGCATTACAGAAATGTAGGGAAGCCTTGCAGGTCTACCTCTCTTACTATGAATTGTTAGCCATACATTAAAAATGTAGCAGTTCAAATTTCAGGATCTCATGGAATTTTTTTACTTCAATGTCACATGCTAACCTCTAAAAGTCTTACTAATCCATTTTTACTTTTACCCTCTACGTTTGCTCATTGAAACGTAGCATTGGATTTTTGAAGATCTAAAATTGCAGGTAAGCATCAATTAAAAAAAAACATTGGGGGAGCAGCTATAGAAAATATCACTCAGGTCTTTTTTCTTTTTTTTAACAAAGATTATAAGCTTAAAACTATTTCAGGCTTCTGACACTACTAAATTGGTATATTATTTTTGTATTATTATTACTCATTCTGATCGTAAACCTGGCAAGACAACACCAGTACTCTTTACCATGCTGATACAAGGTATTTAGACTGTATGCTTAAGTGCTGGCTGCGACCTAAAACACCTTTACAAAGATAACTAAAAAGACCTACTAAGGTATATAGAAAGCTGCCTTCTTTCTCACCTTCAACCTTTAGAGGGCAGTGCTCCCTTTGGTTACTTAGAGATATTCTAGAAGGCCATGATGCTTCCATTACCTGAGAGGTAAAAGTGAGAAGTAACAAAAGACATTTCAAAGAACAATAAAATGCCTTGCTTTGCTGATATGGGGAAGGGAACGCGTGCATCATGTGCCACACACTGGGTGAACCCTTTACACTTTGAAGGACAGTAGAGATTAGAGGTCTTGTCAGCATGGCTTTGACATTGACACTTTAGTGGCTGCTGGAAGGCGGATACCTATAACTAAAAGGGCAGAGGAAAGTAGTCATAAAAATGAAATGTATTATACTCCTACTCCAGTTCAGTCTCATTTTTATGCAGACATTGAAACTCTATCAAGGCCAGCATAGCTTCTATTGGAGGTATCAACATGCCTTGGAAAATTAATATTGTCTACAGAGTTACAGCTGTTTTTCTGCAAGGATTTACAGATTTCCCAAAGCCTTCCTCAGAGTGCTATGGAGGGCAAGAGTGTGGGATAAGAAGTGGAGGAAAGGCCAAGAATTTATCTAGCGGAAGACCTGTGTTTTCTTTTTTATCTATTTTACCCTCCAATACTAACAGTAAACATTATGAGTATATTTTCAGCCATGAACCTCATAAAGTTCAACAAGGTTGAGTGCAAGGTCCTGCACATGTGTCAGGGCAATCCCATGCACAAATACAGGCTGGGCGGAGAATGGATTGAGAGCAGCCCTGAGGAGAGGGACTTGGAGGTGTTGGTTGATAAGAAGCTCAACATGAGATGACAATGTGCACTTCCAGCCCAGAAAGCCAACTGCATCCTGGGCTGCATCAAAAGAAGCATGGCCAGCAGGTCACGGGAGGTGATTCTGCCCTTCTTCTCTGCTCTTGTGAGACCCCACCTGGAATACTGTGTCCAGCTCTGGAGCCCCCAACATAAGAAGGACATGGACCTGTTGGAGCGGGTCCAGAGGAGGGCCACAAAGATGATCAGACGGTTAGAGCACCTCTGCTATGAGGACAGGCTGAGAGAGTTGGGGTTGTTCAGCCTGGAGAAGAGAAGGCTCCAGGGAGACCTTAAAGCAGCCTTCCAGTATCTGAAGCGGGCCTACAAGAAAGTTGGAGAGGGACTTTTTACAAGGGCATGTAGTGATAGGTCGAGGCGTAATGGCTTCAAACTGGAAGAGGGTAGATTTAGATTAGATCTCAGGAAGAATTTTTCACTATGAGGGTGGTGAGGCACTGGAACAGGTTGCCCAGGGAAGTTGTGGAGGCCCCATCCCTGGAAGCATTCCCCCAGGTTGGATGGGGCTTTAAGCAACCTGGTCTAGTGGAAGGTGTCCCTGCCCATTGCAGGGGGGTTGGAACTAGATGATCTTTAAGGTGCCTTCTAACCTAAACCATTCTATGATTCTATGATCAGATTTATTATTTTAAAAAAAATCCAAACACAAACAAGTGCCATAAGGTTGAGCAGAAAACTACTGACCCACTTAGATACTCTGACGTCCTGAGAAGCAAAAATAGCTCGGAAAAATATTAGAAATACAACCTAAAAATCTGATCTCTCTCCTCCCCCTGGCTGGTGAAGAACTTCAGCTGTGTGTTCTGCATGTTTCCTGTTGTATATTTCCTTGCTTAAAAGATCTGATGTAGTCAGGCAGTCTCATGTATGCCAGAGAATTTCCAATAGTAGAGCTACTCTTTCCAAAACAGGTCTGTTTGGAGAAAATTTCCATTTTTCCTTCCACGTAGCTTCCTTTCTCAGGTGAAATCTTTGAATGGAGACTTCACTACATGTGACATACTATAATGCTGAGACTACATCTGGAGTGCTGGGCTCCCCAAAACAAGAGAGACAGGGATGTACCAGAGAGAATCCAGGGAAGGGCCAGAAAGATGATTAAAGGACTGGAGCATCTGTCCTATGAGGAGAGGCTGAGAGAGCTGAGACTGTCCAGGCTGGAGCAGAGAAGGCTCAGGAGTTCTCATCTATGTGTACAAGTACATGATGGGGGGAGTAAAGAAAAGGGAGCCAGGCTCTCATCTGTGGTGCCCAGTTATAAGACGAGAGACGATGAGCACAAACTGAATACAGGAAACTCCATGCCCAGCACCCTGCCCAGCACTGAGTCCTAATAAGCCAGACACCACCCCACCTCAACCGCAACTTCAGACCCATCCCATCCCAGGTACTGCTGTCCCAGCAAGGTCCAGGGCCTGCAGCAGTGCCTGGGGATGACCAGGCTGTTGCCGACCCTGGTCATTGTTCACATCCCATCCCAGCTCGCCTCTCTGGGGGATGCAGGACAGGGCTGGTTGGGGAGGCAGGGCATTGCACTGCACCCTGACACCATCTTTCTTGAAGTACTATCTGACCAACAGTCTTCCTCATTTTCACATCTGAACAAGGTTTTGTGCCCCATTCAAGTTACTCTTAGAAGTGTTTTAAGTGTGTCTTCAGATACAACAGACAAACGTCACAAAGTTGATGCTTTGTCCTTATGCTTTTTCCTGCCGACACCAGGCACACACTAAATCCTATTTTTGTAATGGGTTCATCTGAAGGGTCATTGCATGTAGAGTCTGGTTGGCATCTTTAACTTTGACAGCAACTGTATCACTTGGCCTACATTGCAGAGTTTACTTATAAATTACATAGCTGGACGCTATGGTAACTTTAAATATTACTTTCAAGCGGATTCAGATAAAACTATGGCCTTTCTCTTACAAGTAAATAATTAGCACAGAAATCTGTCCCTTTTCCTGTCACTCATAAAAACTATATGAAATACCTCAGAGCCAAGAGGCCACAAACTTTGCTGCTAATATGTTCTTTTGACATCACTGGTTTATTTTCCCAGAGACATCATGGTTGTGTTCGTGATATTTTGTGCCTGGCTGAGGGGGGTCCACAGGGTCCATATTGTGGGTGCCAACATCCGAGATGGTCGTCTAAACCTACTTCATATTCAGTGGAGAGAAACAGACACATCTGGAGTGTCTGTTCCAGGAGAGGTGGAACTGCATAGCAGGATTGCAGATACTTCATGCAACGAAAGTGACTGTTCCCTTCTTCTGACTATAAAACCAGCAGACGGTTAGTTCAGGTACAGACAACTACATTCTTGAGTTCTTAAGTCAGATAGGATGAAACTCCACAGAAAGCATATATGGTTCTGTACCAGGAATTTATAATTAGGGGACATGACAAAGTTTACTCAGGACTACGTAAAAAGATACAAGTTATACTAATCTCTTTAATTTCTTTCACATTTCATATCTGTATTTTTTTTTTTCAGTACTGGCTGAGCATATAATCATCTCTAGAAGGTTAAGCACTATTTAAGTACAACCCTCTTTTTTTTTTTTTAACATCTGATATGGCCCAGTAAATTAAATTTTATCAGTAAGAATGGCGAGGCTTAAGAAACTAGACCTAGTAAGTTTCTGAAAAACATTCATAACGTGCTAGTTATTAGCTATTGTCACTTATAATCCATGAACTACATTTATACTTTTCAAGGTTAGTATTCTAGGATAACTCAGAGTGGAAGGGACTTCAGGAAGTCTTGTAGTCCAAAATTCTGTTCAAAGCAGGATGCTGGCACTGACAGGAAATGCAATGCTTTATCAGGATTACTTAGTAGGTAAGCATTATCCTCACCATGCTTACTGGATGTGCCATCACAATCTTGATCCTAAATGCATTTGTATCATGATTGCTTTCACATTTGGAGTGATGTCTACTTTTTAGACATCCTTTGAATGTCCTTCCTCAGGTTAATAGCCATTCTGGGTGATCTCTCAATGATTTAAAACAACAGTCATCAAAGAAAAGCTGTTTTGCTGGCATAAGCTGTGGCCAAAGAACTATTTTAAAGTAATGAAAAAGTTCTACTAATGCTTAAGTTGATAAGTAGCCGCTAACTATGTCCTAGTGTTCAGTCAGAAAAATCCACATATAGGATCAAAAAATATCTTCACTGAAAATCTGTTTAACTGACTAAGTACAATTAGATCCTTGGATTCTAGGAGAAGCATAAATGTCAGCATCTATAGGAATATGAGCATTAAATCTATTTTTTTAATTCTTTAGAAGATTTGTGGTTGTTACTTGTTCTAATAGACTTGATTCAAAACAAGTGAAAGTGAGGCAGTATGTTTCAATTCACGGTGCATTTTAACTCATTGTACTCATTGACAGAACATTGAAAACAATCCATTTATTCATTAGAGAGTGCCAAAAATAACTCAGCAGTTTCTCTTTTGCTTCTATTCATAAATTACCTCATTTCATGTTAATCACTTCTTTCAGCACTTGGCACCTTGCAAAGGAAATTTAGAGCATCTTAAACTATTAGTTGTTTACTGCATTCTCAAAATAAAAATGAAAACATAATACCAATATCACTGTGTAGCAAGCCCCATGTAATGAGATTGGGGCATTTGAATCATCTGTAATGTACCCTGCCATTTTGATTAATATCATGAATGTTAAAGTAATTTCAAGCTATGGCAATACATGCACATAGATGCATATTCAGATGTGTGAAAACAGACTGTTTTAAGCATTTCTTTTCTAAATGTATAGTTGGAAAGTCTTAACTATTATTTTAAATTAGCATAATAGTTGAATTCGGTTTCCTTAGTGTATCTCTTTGCTGAGCCTCAAAGGTATATCCATTTGTAAATTTTTAGGATTCCATTTCCTTATTAAATGACTGACATTTCAATAAGAGGCTGAAATTAAGCCATAGCAAAAATTGAAACAAAAATGCTAACACTGACTTCCAGAATAAATCCTGCCCCCAGGGCCTTTTTGAAGAGTACTGTAGTTGTTGTCTCCTAAATTGTTTATTGAAGAGGGTTTATACTAATGCAACAAATGAAATCCCATAGACAGCATCCTATTTCACACAAACACTGAAAAAATGCAATGAAAATTTCCAGTGTCATAGTTTATGGTGATCTTGTCCTGAATAAACTCATAAACACTTTATTCTGTCATTCAGTTTATATGTTGCTGTCTCACATTTGGATTGATGGTTGACAGCAATGATGTATAAATTATGCATGCCAATTTACTGAACACCATTAAACCAAAAGAGTATGGGTAATTTCAATAATTATACATATAAATAGTATTATTAGCTCTGTCAAACTCAGTACCTGGATAGCATGTCAGTATATAATATCCACTAGGGATTCAAAAGGTTCAGGATTTTGCATCAGGTTGGTGGCTGGAGAGGTTCCAGCTACCATTTCTACATAGCTGGTATCTATAATCTGCAACCAGTCATCATACTTAAGATTCAGAAAAGCTTTAATGTTGGCTGATATACCCATATCCGTGCTATATTTTTAGAGGGAAGAAGTTAGCAACTGAAAAAATAATTATTTCTTGTAAATACTGCACCAGTGACATTTATACTACGATCATCAAAGAGCCAGAGAACATTTTCTCTGTTTTATTTCAACTTTCTTTCAGGTACTTCTTATCTCACAAAGCTTCTCTCAACCACGACAAAGTGATATGTCTGGAAATGGATGCTTTCCAACCTATGGAAGAAAACCGCCACTGTATTACTATTTACCAGCTTTACTTCAGTGCTATCTAAATGCCCCAGTGTGGTAGATGTTGTACAAACACATAATAAGTGACAGGCATGGAAAACTAGTTTAAATAGACAAGGCAGACATAGGATTGGACAAACGTTTACCAACATTTTCATTTTCATCAATTAGTTCAGTGTCTGGTATGCTTTAGATGCACTGCACAGGCAAAGCAGAGTCAGCCTATGCATGTGCAATTCAACATTTGTCAGGAATTTCCAAATGAATGTCTGACACATACTGCTGCTAAACAACTGGACATCTACTTTCAAAAGCAGTAGGCTGCAACAAAAGTGGTAGAAGCAGTAGGTATGCCAAGTTATTGTTTTAATTTCAACACTTAACAACTCAGACATGGAGAGATTAAGTGATTAATTTTTCACTCTGAGTGAATCAGCCTGACCACTGGAAATAACAGTACAAAACAGATTTAATGTAAGCAACATCGTGGTTATTAATCTCCAAGTTAAAAAATATATATCCTCTGCAGTCATAATGCTTGAGCAGCATTCTACATATCCTAATAGCATATTTACATAAAATGCTTATAACCAGACAGCGTTCTGATTTTGCCTTACAATAACCTTTACAATTCCTTTTTTTTTTTTTTTCACATTATTCACTACAAAACCAACATGGCCTTAATTTTTGCCATTGCTACCAATGACTTCGTTTCATCTTCATTCATTTTAAGATAACTTGTAGGTAACCAGAGTAATTTAAATTAAGGAGTATAAATTATTAAGCATGGAAAAAGAAGGAAAATATATAGTATGAAAAGCAACATAAAACATAAAACCATAAAGGGAATGTAAAGTTTTAAAATGGCCACATATGCTCTGTTACAAAACAGCAACCAAGTGGGAAGAAATTCTATGTAACTTACAGGCTATCAGCAACGCTTACTCCAGTAGGAAAGAACCAGAGAAGTACAGGAAGCTTTCTTTTTGGTCCCTTCAGTTTATAAAAGACCCTTTTAGAAAAACAGAGAGGATTGCTTACTTTTTGTGACCCTGAGGGGAAAGCAGGGTAGTTGAAACGGCTTCACTTCCTTTTCCTTCTTGACAGCAGCCCTCTGAAGTGTCTTTGCATAGTTGCTTAAATTGTTCCTTAGTTATTGAATGCATTGGGAATATAATATCTCACAGACACTGTTTTCTCTTCTTTTTTTTTTTTTTTTGTCATTATCTTACTAATTCCTTGGCTAGGTTAAACTGTCAGACAGGATACGGTAATGAATTAAAACAAACCAAATGTTACCACATATTGTCATCTGACAGCAATCACTCATAATTTCTACCCCAAATGCCTTCATGCACTTGCACCACACACACATCATACACAGCTGAACTAAGTCAGCTAAGCCCTACAGTCACAAGAGCTATACTGAATTACACTAGTTCCAGATGTGGCCCTGCTTTTGAGATTTTGGCCTGTGTGTCACGTCACATGTTCTGACCAAGACGGCTTACACTGGCAGAGCCATCTGCAACATCTCTTTTACAAGGACTGAAGTAATTTAAGGTAAAGTTCCTGCACCTAAAGGATCTCTTTGCAACATGCCAAAGTGCCAGTTTAGAAGCAGTCCATCAGAGCCATCCTCACGAGGCTGTGCCCTCCCTCTCCTGCCTGAGGATACCTTCAAACACTGCATTAATCAATATAAGCTTTAATAGGCAGTGCTGTAACCAAGAAACACTTCTGTCTCTAGTTTTGTTGTACAGAGGTTATTATTTAGAACTGCCAAACTTGAAAATGGACCTGCTGGAAACACCACCTAAAAGGGTTCTTGATTCTTGATGGGCTGGTCATGCTCCTCTACCAAGAGACAGAAACCACTGCGTTAACACGCAAGGAAGTGAAGAATCATGCCCAAACTTTCTGTAAATCACACAAAAGATTCAAGCGACTAGTCAGACTGTAGCTTGTCCAACCACTATTGAAAGCCATGGATCAGTGACTGTTATTATTTGCCTACAGTTTTCTAGTTGTATAAAATTATTTTACTATAATCACTTGTAGTCCAATCAGATCACAGTAACAGTCTTACTTCTCACTGATTGTATGACAGGAATATATTTTCAGTCAGTCTTCATAGCTTTCCCAAAGACATCTCTTCTGGATAGGAATAATAATCATACTGCCTACCTGTATGCCTAATTTGCTTCACAGGAACCTCACCACCAGGAAGAGTCAGAAGTAAAAGCCAAATACATGCAGCTGACAGACTGCTCCTCACCTCCCTAGTATATGATTACTAGCATCGTTATGGGTCACTGCCACTCAGCCCCTTCACAGCAAGATTTCTAAATGTTATTTTTTATTGAAAAGATAGTACAATAATTCCACATGTAAGTGCCTGCAAACTCTCCTGTTTATAAGCATAACCACTTTTATATTAAACCAGAGCCAGTCAAGGCTGGAGCCAATGAAACGGGGAAGATTCATCATAGAGTTGAAAAATATTTACTGCAGTACACAATCAGCTTGGGGAGCGAGCAGGAGATCAAGCAGAGAGGGCAGAGTAGTATTATTTTCCATATTTGTTCTTCACTGGTTTGCAATTTTGGATTATTATTTTTCCATTTTTTGTTACTATCATTGTTTACAAAAGTACTTTTTGAAACTGAAAACTTAGAAGAAAAAATTTAAGCATGCATACACAGATTATTCAGAGAGCCAGTTTTTCAGGTCACTCGAGGAACAGTCGCACAAAAATAACCCACCAAAGCGTTCGCGATCATTTGGAGCTAGTCAAGATGAAAAATTCCTGGACTGTTTTTCTGAAATGCTCCATCTTCAGTGACTCTCGCTTTTGCTCGTGATTCCTCTTGGGCAATGGGCACTTTGGAATGAACCTCTATTGACTAGTGAAGTCTACTGGACTATTTCAGCTCTTTGAGATAAAAGCCACAAGAGACACAACCCTAAAAGAACAGTTTGGGAGGGCAAGAAATAACTCTAGCTCTGAGTTCCTAGTTTTTCAGGGAGCTGGAGTGCTGCTCTAATTTATAACTCAGTGGTTATCTACAGGTTTTTAGCATTGCCAGAAGTTGGGATATGCAGCGACTGTACCTTGTGGGCCCGAAGTAATGCTATTGGGATGCAAAGGTGGGCAGCAGAAAGCCACCCATCATGTTCCCAGGCTGGTGCTGCAGGAGGGGGTGGAGCCCTCTCCCACACCACCAGCCACAGAGATTCACACCAGAGCATGCAACCTGTGCGTATCACATGTCTGTCAAGAGCTTCATACGCTTACAGAATACTTTGACTAAATGTTTATGTATACATTGATATATGCATACATGTGTATATATACACGTATGTATATATATAAGGAAGGCAAATATCTTTGGCTATGTAAATGAAATTTCTTTAGATAAATGAAAGTGTGCAGATAACAGCAGCTAAACTCAAACTCTACCCCACAGACAAAATTAATGTTTAAATGAATTAGTTTTTAACTTCTAATGACTTTGTAATTCCTGAATGTAACATGTAGAACTTGGTATAGAAAGAGCACAAACCTGACTATTATTCCCAGTTATCAGTTGCAGAGGTATGTGGACAAAAAGAAAAGAAAAAGGCAGCAAAAATCCCGTTTAGAAAGATAGGGGAAAGTGTAAAAAGTCAATGACGGTAAGTAGAAAGGGAAAAGTTGATAGGGAAAGAAGTATCTGCAAACTTTTAAGAGAGTAAAAACCAAATTTAAAGGTATAAAAAATTGCTTGATACTGTGATGTTAACAAACATCCTGAAGTATTGCAGGAGCTCATTTCAGGCAGGCACTAAACACATTTAATTTTCATAGGAAACAAAGAGGCACAATCAGGTTCTAATTCAAAAGACCCAGTCAGCAGTTACCCCGGGTAAGCAATGAAGAGAAATTAGGTCCCTTTGTTAAAAAATTATGCATACTTCACGTGACTTGAAGGAGTTTCCCTTGCCTAGTAGCTCTCAAGAATATGAAGGCCTAAAGAAAACTTAGTATTTGAGTTCTACTTCATTTGTGAAAGCAAATTGGAATTTACATTATTGATGAGAATCACTTCCTCATTTATGTCCTAAATTAAAATCCAGTAGAGTAAAACCAGTATTTTCCTTCTTGTGGCAATTTTTCACTATTCCTTACAAATCATGGGTCAGAGCTTACTGGGAACTAAGTCAGCTGAACCCCACTGGCACAAGAGCCACTCTGAACTACATCAGTCCTAGATTTGGCCCTGTTTCTTGAATTTTGTCTTCTAATGAGCAATTGGGCAGGAGAAGAAAATTCTGATTTGTTTCCTGTCTTACTAGCAATTAGTCAACAGTCTTTATGTAGATCCACAGGACAGTGGAAGGAGAGAGAGAAACTAGGCTTAAGGGAAACAGAAATACAATGTATTGCCCAAGTAGTCTGTCTAATGAAAATATAATTGCCCTAGAAGGGAATAAAAGGAGTTTCTCCCACTGAAAGTCCAAGATACTTTTCTAGAAAAGCATGAACTAATTCAAAATATTTGGGTGATGAAAGAATCCCTAAATGTTTTGAGGTTGGCTCTGGATCTAGGTCTATACCAGACGCAGTCCTGAGACATCTGTTTGGACTTGGACCTGAACTTCAATAAACTGGAAAGTTTTTCAGACTAAGCATTGTCTTTGGGTCTGTATAAGAGTTATTCTGACTTTGAGGCCTGGATGTGAACTGGAGTTCTTCTAGCATAGGAAGCACTCTAATCCAAGAGATTTAGTTAGGATATATTCGAATTACGACTCATCTAAAATCAGAGGAGTGATTAAAACTGAAGCAGCAAACACACAGGAAAACTTCTCACAAACTAATTCCACAAAGAGCCATAAACACACAGTGTACATACTGCATCATAAATAACCTGTGAATGATTGAATGAGCTGACCCAGTTAAAAAACTAAGAACAAAGACCTGAATTATGCCTAACTTATTAAACAAAAAGTTATCCAACGGTCACATATAGTCATTGCTGCAGTACATTAACTCTATAACCCTCTCATCTTCTACTTTTTGATAACACACAGCCACTCCATCACTTCTCTTTTATTTGCCTCACGGACCTATTCAACTTCTAAACCATACCAAATCCTAAGCAAGTGCAGGATTAACCCCAGGTTAACACAGTGCACAGATAATTGGCAATTTTCTGCAACAAACAGCCTAACAGCCATGCCACTCCTTCCATGTGAGGTTGCCTCACAACTTGTGTTTGCTCTATTCAATTACATGTTTTTGCTGTTACCAGTGTTAGGCCCTCCAGGGTCTATCAACTTGTTAGCTCCTTGCACAACCTTACTATGCCTTCTTTTATGATACAACCTTCAAACATATTACCATCTGCCTGAGTTCATTTCCCATTCATCTAGATGACATTTCTAAAAATGTTTGATTTCTTGTAGCCCTAAACTTAGTCTTCCTTTGTCCTTGGAGAAACAGGTGGTATCTATATCTTCCTGAACATCTGGAAGTACCTAGCACTGCATGAGCATGCCATAAACAGGTGAGTGAATCATCACAACAGCCATCATGATGTCAAGGTGCTCTTCTTCCTGTTCCACACTTTACTTACCATTTTGACACAACAGATTATCACCAGATTGACATAATTTCTTGTCTGACTATACATCAATGTTTGTCATTACTTTATCCCCTGTTCATAACCCCTACAGGCTGTAGGTTTCTGTTTAGCTGTACATTAGGAATTATGCCCCTGTTTTGACCTTTTTTGTTCCCAGATATGAAAAAAAACCCAGTTAAATCTGACTGCACAACTGTTTTGAAATAAAAGCAGTGACTGCAGTAGAAAAGGAAGCTAGACAGGGCTGGAACCCTAGTGATATATGAAAAGACAAAAACTGTCTAACTACACAGCAAAACCAACTTCATGTGCAATTACCTCATGGAATAAAACCTGACCCACATCTTTGAAGAAAGCTGAATGGCACTTTAGACGGGCTTATGCTTCTTGCACCAAGGAAAGTGTGTTAGTGGGAAAAACAAGAAGCCAATTCAATAGTCTGAAACAAAGTGGATGAGCCCTGTGCAGCTGCAGGTAAGTCAGGGGTTAAAGCTGTCTCCAGTAGCTAGAAGCCTCACAGCTGTTGAGAGTATCTAATTGTCAGGATCTTCTCTCACATCCAGATTTATCAAGGAGAACAGGGAGAATGCACTTTTTTTCCTCTGGGGAAAAAGCATGCACATCTTCTTGTGCTTATATATACATACACATATATACATACACGCACACATGCAGGAGGTAGCCTTGAGTGTGAAACAGAAAGACAGTTTTACCCTCTTAATGGATCTGTGTCTAATGTGTTTTCGCATTGGTTTCTTTCATTTTTACAACCTGGATAACATTTACCAGCCAGCATATCTCAAAAGACTGTTATGTTGACAGTTACTCTCTGCACAGAAATGTGAAAGACTAACTACACTTGTCAATAATTGGACTGGACTAGATTTACCTTTTTTTATTTATTTATTTTACTGAATATTGATCACAAAAGCATTTTTAAACACTTCTGACTGGGATATTTGTGCACTCAATTCACTTTATATAAGTACAATATGTTTTCTGGTACACACTCACGAGAAAGCAGCTAAACAAAATACATTAGAAGCAATATAACAGCACCAATGACCTCAGCTATCTTCCAGCCTTGGGAAAAGTAATAAAAGGAACTCCCTTTGCAGCTGCAAAGTATATTTAAGAAAGTGGCAGGGCCATGGAAAGGTCCTACTACAGATTCCTCAGGTGCCCTCTGCAGATTTACACCTTGGAGCTATTTTTCACCGGGTCCTCTGTTATCCTTTGCATGGAACTAGTGAAAGGGAAGTAAGAAAACATATCCTTTTTCTCGTAACTGAATTCAAAGTAGTTCCATTTTCTCCCCGTGATTTTAGCTGTAAGTCACTACTCAAATACTGTTTGCACTTTAAGATCAGCTGCGGGGGAGGAAGCTCACAAAACGGTAGACCAAGACGAGAAAATATCCTCAGAAAAACTAATAGAAACACTTGTTAGAATTTTGCAATCAGGACTAAAATTGACCTGAAAGAATACTTTTAAATTGATTCTGAACTGTTGTAGAACAGTTCACTTGATTTAGAAAAGAAATTGAATCCCAGATGACACAAAACCTACTATAAATGTTTATATCCTGGAAAAGGGA
Source organism: Burhinus bistriatus (assembly GCA_013397275.1). NCBI lineage: Eukaryota > Metazoa > Chordata > Aves > Charadriiformes > Burhinidae > Burhinus > Burhinus bistriatus. The sequence goes on along the minus strand of VYXH01009250.1, from coordinate 11,793 downwards.
AAACTTTTTCTTGCAGGGCTTGAATCAGTGTTGCCAATTCCCTTCCTCCCATACATCCAACTGTCATAGCAAACAGCATGTAGCAGCTTTCTCTCCTCAGAAAAAACCCTCCCAAGAAAAACAGCAGTTGAAATTTACACTGTGCAAGAAAGTATTTCACCTTCAGGAAAACAAGGTTTGCTGCTTTTTCTTTTAGGAAGACCAAGACTTTCAACTTAGCTGGAAAAGGAAGGAAAAGCTTAATATGCAAGAAATTACAGATGGAAAATACTTACTAGATCATTTAGCTCACTCATTTTCCAGTGCAGGATTGTTCTCTACGGTAACATAACAGTGATTCCATTAAAGTTACCCACTTAGTGTCACTAGCCAGAGCTTAACATTCCAGGGAGTGTTAGCACTGCAGGAAACATTGTTCCCTCAGTCATCTTTATCAAAACTGCTTTCCAAAGCAGACACAGAAAAGGGTCAAACCATTGTGGTATTACATAACGGTGCTAGAAAAACAAGGAAGACGTTTTTGCCTTTTGAATTGTGTTATTAACATAATGCAAAAAAACTCCACAGACTATGCCAACTGCAGACGCAGCATGTCTGGGTTAACATATAGCCTGCTATAGCCAGTGGGTCAAGTTGCATATTCTGCAGATGAACTGAAACTGTAAAATGAGAAGGAAGAAAAAAGGAGCAAAAATGATGAAGGAAATAATTTTTTCTGTTCACTTTCAGGGGCTCTTTCATTGTATGTGGGAGGAGCTTTCCATAAACCTCTTGATTGCTTCATTAAAATTCTCCCTTATAACTCTCTCTTGCCATGAAAACAGCATGGTCACTGATACAACTATCATCTTGACTAATATTATTTAATTGTTTCCCTTAGTTCCCTCTTTGATTACCTCCTTTATTTATTGTCTTACCTTTTCTTTCAACCCTGCTAAAGATACAGGCCATCTTTTGGTTCTGTGTTTGTGAAGAACCCTGGAAAATAATGTTCTGTGTCTAAAATGTACAGTAATACAGTATTACCCTCCAATAATATATAATACTCCTCCAAAAGCACTACTAGTTTTTCAGCTTTCCCCAGCATGATGAACAAGCTCAAACATGTTTCAAAACTATAAGCATTATGGATTTTGATTGCTTTTAAAAATCTTTTCATCAGAAGAGGAGACTATCAGGTGTACACACTAAGTAAAGAGTAGCTTTTCTCAGATTAGATCCTCATCCTCATCAAAACTTGATTTCACATTTCCAACAAGTTTCAAAGGGTGTTATTGAGCCTCCAACTTGAGCTGGCTACCTAAGCCTACTCCATTTAAAGAGTTTTCCCAAATAATTAATTTCTCATTACACTCGTCAGCTAAGTTTTAGAGCAAATTTACTCCTTTACATAGTTGTGCTATTAGAAAGAAAGAAACAAAAAAAGGTGGATCTGGGAAGCTCAGTAATTTTAATTCTAGAAGCCCTGCAAGCAAAACTTGACAATGAATATGCTTTGAGTGACCCTGTTGTTACTGAGAACCTAGATCTCAAGTATTTTAGGACAACACTGAAGAATTTTCAGTCAATGAAGTAAGCACGATTCCAGCCGCTAGAAGATACCTTTTAGTTTGTTGCAGGTAAGGCATAGTGGAGGCCATCGCAAGTAGATGTTCACCAGCCTATCTTCATGGGCCCTTCTGTCAGCTGGGTGTTTAGCTGCTGCTGCCTGACCAACTCTGTGCTCCAGAAAGAGCATGGGGTGCAGCGATACTTGCTGTATTTTGAGGTGATATGTCTAGAGAGGACTCTTTGCCCTCCCCAAACTAGACAAAGAGAGTTTTCCTCTTATACGCATAAAAGTTGGATATTTCTCAGGCAAAACAATGTTTGGAATGATGCTTTTCATGACTGAGTACAGATGTAATCTCACAGTAAATTTACAATAGATCAGGAACTTTGTTATGTATTTTGTGGCTTACCTCTAAGTTAAAATAATATTAATTGCTTTTCTTGCTTCTGGTTATTTGTAAAGCATATTGTTATGAGATTTAAATTAATCCACGTATTTCTTCCACTTAAATGGAATGGACCTAATTCATTTTGTAGATCAGATACCACAACTGAATTACATAAGAGGAGAAGCCTGTGCAACATCTATCTCAATAAGAAAAACAAACAGAAACGAGAAACATCTCATCACTTTGCTGCTAATGATAAATCCTCTTCTTTCCTTCTAATCTTCAGTAAAAACCTGAACAACATAAAAACTACTTCAGGGTTTTATGAGACTCATGGCAAAGCATCACATGGCACTACAGTAAAACTGATTCTTCTTGACCTCTCCTTTCATGGCTACATATGAAAATACATTCTAATAAAACTCCAGCACAGACCCATATTTATCCCACGTGCTTTCTGAAGCAATATGCAGAGACGCTTCAGATAGCTGCTAAAATGATATTAAAACTGGTATTTCAATTACATTTCAAGAGTATATCTGATCATATTCTTGAATCTTTTGGCTTTCATCTTGCATTAACAGATTTCTAGCATTGATAAATTATTCTTTCACTCAAATACCATTTTGTATACATTAAATGTGAAACACAATCACTGTACTTTTTGTATAACCTTGTAAGAGAAGAGCAAATATCGTGTGATATCAGTGTCAGTGCAAAGTGATCGATGAACATGCATCTCCCTACCCTTCATATACAACTCTGGTAGATCTGTATTCTTCCTGATACTAGAGGTTTTATTTGGTTCTCATTTTGGGTTCGTTCTCAAGGTGCAATGAGAGGCAACAATTCTGTTGCCTGGTATATCCACAGTCCTTGTCTTGGCCTCAGGGCTCCAGCTCCTTCATACAATATGCCCTGCTTCTCTGCTCCAGTTAAAAACAAAGAGTAGAAATAGTAAATCATTCATACAGAACTAAATAAACTGTTAGTGCAGACATTTACCATTGCCCCTAGCAAAAGCCCAAAACATTCAGCGTGACCCCATGATTCTTTCTCACCCTCTTGCAGCTAGTGAGCTGTTTGGCTGCCAGATGCACAGCCTGCAGGCATTGAGCAAACAGATTTTCAACAGATCTAGAGGCTTCATCCCTCCTCTTGCAGCAGCTCTAAGGGAATACTATGGACTCTCCCTTGCTCAAGAAAGACTGACACGAAGAGCATCAGTAGAGAAGTGGGGGCAGGAGGGTCTACAAACATCAAATGCTCACTCCACAGAATAGAAAGTGCATGAATAGCAAGGAAACAAAAGTGGAATATAATAACCCACTATCAAAATGTCAAAGGAGTAAGTAGGGCTCAGATGACTTTATATCAGATCATGTAGGCAACTTGGCAACCTAGAAATACCCAGGAAGCACAAAGGAATGGGAGTGCTATAAACTCTACAAATTGGCACATAGTCTCAAGATATACTCACAGCTCCTTTTACACAGAGAGAAGCTCTCTAAGATAATTGCAGGCACCACATTGCCTGCTTGCTTCTTGCTCTGTATTAGAAAGACAGGGTTTCAGAACAGTCTAAGTGTTTATATGAAATATCTCATACAACATCTTTCTTCGCTCTTGCCCTTGCAGCCAAAGGGAACTGAATCACGTTTTCCACAGTGATTGACTCAAGAGTTAATCCATCTTTTCAACATATCTCTGCATACATTAGGAAAAATAGCACATACAGTAATCCCCTATCATCAGGACCATAGCTAGGTTGCTATCATCCAATAATCCCCATTTACAGGCTTTTCATGGATTCAGGAAAGCCTGTAAATCAAACATTTCAAGCATACAACAGGCTCCATATTAGTTTTGCCTATGCATCTTTAGCTCTTCCACCAGTGACACAGGAAAGACCAAGTGAGAAAATCACAGGAGAAACAAAATGAGGTGAGGTGGGAAAAAGAAAAAAAGTTTACAATCTTTAGTAAAAGAAAGGTCTTGAAACTATGTGTGCCCTCTTTCCTTTGGAAGGTCAAGAAAGAAGGCCAACGTGAAAAAAAATCCCTAACCAAATTTTTTAAACAATACCAAGAAGAGACAAAATGGATGTTTCCAAGTCAGATTTAACTTCTAATTTCTCCTCATTGTTTTTATCCCTGTAAAACCTATGCAAGCACTTAACTTCACACAGTGAACACTGATTCTGGAAGTATTTGTAGAACCAGGTCCTTACCATGTCCTGCTTTTAAATGACTTCCAAACACTTTCTAACATATAACCTGCAATTATTACAACCCAGAATTACTCTAGTTTGGAAAAATACAAGATGAGGACCACAAAGTTGGTAAGTATTCTGTGCAATACCATGAATAGCTTTTCCACAATGACTGCAAAATGTTCTGCCATGAAAACAAAGCAAGGGAACCAAACAGCAGTCCTTCTGCCAAAGTCATGCCTAATAGAGAGGCCTTCCTGGAAAAGGGAGACAAGAAAGATTTTCACCATGTTTAAAGAAGTAAGTTCTTCCTCATCCTGATCAGCAAATGCCAGTAGGTGCTTTCTGAAGACTTTCATAACATCTGCATAAAGGGAAAGAAGGAACAGGCCTGTTTTCCAGCTCCTCAGAACCAAAAATCACTGGTCCTCCCCAGCATTACTTTCACGTCCCTCACCATGGCTGACACGCTCATATCAAGCTGGACCTGACAGACCTGTTTAATTTTTGTTCCCTCTCTGCAGCAAGTCATCAATAGGTGACAGCTTTCGGGGAGCAGATTCCTGTTTTCACACATTAAGAATAACATGGGGTAGGATGCTGTAATTCTCCCAGCACAATGTATTTCATAAATTCCACCTTCTAATTATCTAAAACCATTGAATTATGGAGCAACTACATTAAAGACACAAACTGTTCATTATGTAGTCGAACTTTGCAAGCTTAAGGGGCTACAGATATATAAATGTTATTAGAAAAAATAGATTATATGTGGGACTATGACACCACTTTATAAGCTATGCTATTTGGACCTGAAGTGATAAAATACATCAATGTCATGTATTGCATTTCCATTGCGTAGCAAATTTTTTTGTCTCTCTTCCCCTTATATCCTTACTCTCTAATCTGTACAAATCCTATTGAATTCTATCAATGTCATTTGGATTGTTTGATCTTAAATTCATTTTATGACACAAGCAAATTTATATTCTGCTCTTCATCCCATCTTATGAGTAATTTATAAGAAATGATAGTGGCCCTAAAACTAATCCCTGAGGTTCCGCCATTAATGTTTTTTCTTTCTTTTTTTGAGAATGTTTCATTAATCATAACACTGTGCCTCTTTTTTACCAAAGACCTTTTTTTAACTTTTCTTTCTCTTCAATCCTAAGATGTCTTCCCAGCATATTTAATTCCTTAAGTATAACTGAGGATTCCTTGGGAAGACACAAGTATTGTCATCTGCAAACTCTGAAATACAATGGAAATTAAAAGTAGCTTTTTCCAGTAGGAAGACTGATAGCTTCCCCTTTTACATCTTTTCCATCACAAATAATTTTAATTTCTTTTTTTCAACACTGAACCCAAGTAAAACAGCCAACAGGTTCCTTTTCAGTCACACTGCTTCTCAAAAAGACCGGAAATTATCTTCAGTTAATTATTTGTTACATGCATCCTCAGTCTCTTAAGGAATTCCTTTCTTGAGAAATGTTATTTATTTATTTGCTTATTTTCCTGGTAGCTCTTAGCTCTAATTCCAACATCTTCATATGTGCATGAAAATCTTCTGAAGTCAGTAGGACTGCATGTGGCTACAAGTATTCTGTCATATGGAGGCAATTTATATTGGCTTCTTCTAGAAGAGCAGCAGCTGTGCGCGGGAACAATGCTTTGGAAATTAATTAATATCAATCTGCAACTTTGCAGATTATCCACAGGTGTTGACCTTCCAATAGCAGAGTTTAAAGTTGGTCTTTCACCATTTTGCCATGAGATAGCTTCCAGAGGTGCATTAAAAATATTATGGCCACTTGATGCAAAACACAAAGCCAGTACAAAATCGCTTATCAAGTAAAAAAAAAAAAAAAAACAGCCACCTTTTAAAAAAATTTAGTTTTAGCAGAATTTATTTTGGCACAGAATGGATTTCATACAGTTTTATCATTGCACCTCCCTTAGGTAGTCTTGAGGCTTTGTCATCAGCTCCCTCTTTCTATACTTAGGGCAAATGGACTTTTCTAAGGTTAGTATTTTAGAAGTAAGATGACATAGACCTCTCACTTAAATTTTATATTGAGATTTAGTGAGCTTTTCTTTGCTGGCCACAAAACTGACTCAAATTTAGCCATTTCAGTGTACTGGACTGACAGTAATGAAAGCAGTATTTGAACGGTCTTGAAGACAAGAGGAGGTCAGAAAGCTGGACCAGGTCCCATGTTGGGTTCTAGGACAGAGGGAAAGTTATCAGAGATGGAAAAAGAGTATTTGTAACTATCCACGGGTAATCTTGACACTGGATGACATGAAACTGACTGGGCATTCCACATTTAAAGGCACCACAACAAAAACCCCCAAACTATCTTCCCCGTACACCAAGGGATGCTCACCCAAACATACTTTGCTCTTGTGGCTTGGCTCCATCGTGTCAGCCCACGTGGCCCAAATAATGTTAAAAAAGGCCTTCTTAGTAAAGCTTCCATCCAGGCTTATTCCTCTCAATTCCCCAGGGTTTTTGTGTTAGTTTTCTTCTTCCCCAAACAAGGCTAAATGTGCTACCAGCAGTCTGCATCAATGCCACCACTTTTATTCCAGGTGCTTGCTCTTCACCAGTGATACTACCATAACATTGCTAGCATCCTCTGCCAGTTGTCTTCCTGTGGAACAGGAATACGTACCTCCATGGCTGCGTGGTACATGTGCACGCATATTGTCCATGTTACACCTTTAATGTTACGTTAACCTGTAACAGCTGATGACATTTTAGCAAGAATTGCTTTAACGAAGTTAATAAATCAGTAAATACGTACTTTAGGCACAAGAGACATCTGAATTAACTGGAAATGGATGAAATTAGTATGTTTACAGAAAAAAAAATTGGTAAAATACACGGTTAACCTTTCTATATCCTGTTTAGTGCAGTTAAAGAAGATCTCTGCTCACAGGCATATATTCACACACATTTTCAACATTTTAAAGAACATTCTGTTAGCAGTTGTGTGTATCTGCTATTCCTTTTCTTTCTTATGTCTCAAATAGAAAGTTTTTCCAGAAACAAGAAACTGATGGGTTGCTGTGCGTGTACACCAGTACCCTCTGCTGAATGGACACTGACTTGCCAGGCCATTTGGGAATGCTCTAACAGATACTTCAGAGGCTCTAACTGGCAGTAAAGCAAGGCAAATCCCTTTCTGAAAATGGTTGAGATATGACCCAAAGAGAGAAAATATCACCCTCAGAGTCCTGGATAGCAGTGTTTCCAATATGGCTGTATTTTTCCTGCCTTAAAGCTTCATGGAAATTAACAGCGTTACACTGGACAGAAGTTAGGGTGATGTTTGGTATGGGGTTTTTAAATTATTTTTAACTTCTGTAAGCCACCTTGGTGGGCTGCCTTTTCAGATTCTTTTAATGCACACAGGGAAGTTTTGTAAGACAATGCTAATAATGAGAGGAGATTGTCATATCTGAATGAACATCAGCACGTAGTTACAAAGGTGAACCTATTTTGGCAAAGCTGTCATGTTGCACATGGTACTCTTTATGATGAACTGCCTTCAATCTTAGGTTTTATTTTTTTCTCCTTCTGTTTCTTTTCTTTCCTGCTGTGGAGTGTTTTTTATTCATTACTGGTGGCAGGCTTGTCCTCATTTTATTTTTTTCCTCCTGCTGAGGTGCAGTAAAATAAATTAGTTTAATACATTTTATAAAGGTAGTTGATTTAATTTTCCCTTTGGTATGTCTGAAGATACAACTGCTCTAATAAATTGGTATTAATATAGTTGGGTTTAAATGTTTCATGATTTTCTACCTGCTGTGGAAGACACCGAGTACTGTAGTCAAATATTTTTAGAAGTGCTGGAATCAATTTTTTTCCCCTCATATTGCTGCCCTGAAGACACACGTTTGGCACACTAAGGATTTATTTCTTGAAAACATGAGGAAACAGTGTAGCCTGGTTGGTTTGATTGCTTTGATTCTAAGCTGTTCAGAGTTTAGAAATAAATTTCACCTGGGAAATACAGTTATCCCCTTAGAAATAAAGCTTTTCACATCAGAATATCTATATCTAGTTATAATTTCTGTAAGTGTTTTTGCTGTTTTTACCTATAAGAATGTTATGTATATCTAGATCAATAAAAGCCTAACACAAAGAAGTATATAGAAATCTGAGTCCTATTTCAATGGGGATTTACATGCTTGGAGTAGAAAGCAAGCAATTCAGGTCTGAAAGCTTTTCAGCTGTCCAGACAAAATCTCTTAGTAAACCAGCTTAATGTAGCAGATGCTTAGTCACCCCTCAGAAATACCCATAGCAAACAATGTTTTCAATGAGGACAATGCTATGAACAAAATAGATACAAGAAGTCAGATACCTATCAGGGGTAAATACTCATAGATTGTTGACTTTAATGTGTCTATGAACAATTAACTTCCATAAGTGTTTGTCCTGCAGATAGAAGCAAGGGTGCCAAAAGTATTCTACACAGAAATTAATGACTTTTGTAAAGTGGTACAGAAGTGGTTTTTCAAATACGATAAGAAAAGCAGAGAAAAAGAAAAAGCTGTAGTCTACTTGAATATTTTTATCTCAAGTTTTCAGATTTGTGTAATATACACAGTGGTAGCACAGAGTTGTATGCTTCTTTCTGACTAAACAGGACTATGTTCTGTGTCACTTAATGGCCTCATTACAGTTCTTTCTGTGGTGAAAATAAAGTCATTCATGTGGAAAAACAGATAGTATGGGAGCTTAGGTATATAATATTTATGCTCAAGCTGATCTACAGACAACATACTCCAGTGATGAGCTAACTGATGTTGGCAGTCTGCATCCATGCTCCCCCAGCATGTAAAAATTGAAATCTGTAACACAAGAGTCCATGAAGAAATATAACCAAACAGAGGAAAAGAAGAAAAAAAAAAAAAAAAAAAAAAAAAAAAAAAAAAAAAAAAAAAAAAAAAAAAAAAAAGATAAAAATCCATTTCAGTAGTGTCACTATTTTTTTCAATATTCTAAGATATTGTAAAATATCAGAGGAGACTACAAACTAAAAGCCTAATAGAAAAATCCTAGAATGGAAATTTTCCTGAGAAAAATGGACAAAAGTTTAATCATACAAGGCTTAGCATCCAAAATCATTAAGTTGTTGTTTATTTGGATTTTCTTCCAACAATCAAATCTAAGACACTTGAATGTATTAGCAGCTGGATGATGGCTACCTAGAAACCCAAGCCATAAATTAATTGGGATGCAGTCTGAGGTACAAGGTCTAGCAGCAATTAACTGCATCACCAGAGTTCATTTGTGATGCTTCTGTCTATGACACTTTTTTTGGTAAATAATGGATGCAATTATATAAAAAATGCAAAATCATGATGAAATAATCAAGACCAGATAGTGATAAATATCATTCATATCTAGCCATGCAAACATTATGGGATGATTCTAAGCATAGTCTAAGCTCTCTGTATTTAACGATTTTATGACAGCTATGCTAATTTATATCAGATAAATAATTCTAGATATGTGTGTGCAAAAATACAAATATTATATTCTTATGTACCTGTTTTAAATGCTAAAAGAAAAAAACATCCTTTGCCAAACGATTTAGCAGGGCATAATGACTTAGCAGTTATTTCAGTTTCTTTCAGAGAAATAGAAGATGTTTCTTTCCTGAACATGATTTCTCTTCCCCACTAACAATCTCCTGAGACATTTCTCTGCTGCCAGTACCAAAAAGTCATAAAGTTGATAAGTACACTCCAGATTTTTCTACACCATCTGTCACACAGACCCTTTTCTTGACCTTCCCTCTGTGTCATGACAAATATATTGCACTGATGTTTTATAAGAAACTGAACACCCATGCTGTACTGTCAATGTTTTTAGCCTCCTTAAATTTTCAAGGGCAAGTATTTGGCCCATCATTGCTATCATCTTCACTCAGGACATCCCTGAACATTCCCACAATGGGAGTGCGGCAGGCAGGTCCTGTCTTTCCCAGCAGGACGAGGTCCACACTTTTGTGGGGTGATCTGGCATGGACTTCTGTGGCTTTAAAACTCTATGGTAATTGTGTACAGGGAAGAGGTTTGAAAACTGTTAACATAAGCAGAGGATAAATGCCATTATACTCAATTAAAAGAAGATAAATATCATTTGCCATCATTAAGTTTAACCCTAACTGTCTAACAAAAATATGCCAGCAAAGCAGATGAGAATTTTTACCAGCAATGCGTGCTGTCTCTAGCTCCAAGTGCAGCTCTGATGTTTCAACTCTTCACCTCTTCCCCGTTTCATTCTCTCCTCTACCGTTTGTCATACAGTAAGGGAAAAGAAATTGCTTTCTGGCTTCTGGAGGTGACCAAAAGAAGCCTCTGAAGCATGTAATTAACACAATCTATTAATAGCACAAAAAGTGCACTGCAGATGAGGTCTAGCTTCCCCCAACGCAGTCAGATTGCCACTACTTCCTAAGAAGGCAACACAAAGATAAAAATCCCATGCAGCAAACTCCATCCAGCCTCACCATGTACTCAGCCTCTGCCACCAATGAAATAGACCTCAGTCAGAAATGTAACGTTTGAGATAATACTTGCATTGAAAGAATAGCTATGATAATGTCCAGATGGAAAAAAAAAAAAAAAAAAACAAAAAACAAACCCTCAGTGTATAATATAATTTATTTTCTCATAGTGTTATTTTTCAAAGCACTGTATTTTTCAGCTGGTTTTTTCGTAACTGTTATTCTGTTACTCTGAATTAGCAGTTGCTTATCCTTGGGTTTTAGCTATGGCTTGATGGTTGGACTAAAGTTTAGTTTTAACATGTATAAGCAGCACAAATAATAAGAAAATAAAGTTCATCTGGGAAACTGAAATCCAACTTTACTGAAGATCAGCTAGTTCAGTTTTCCTTTTGTGAATCCAAGAAAAAGGGCTGATTATGTTTTTCTAATCTGTTCTTTTCTCTGAAGAGAGTAAAGGTCTTTTTAGATAAGTGTTTTAACATAGATCAAAATTACCTTAGGTGAACAACAAAAAATATACAAATTAGTTTGGTATTAGCAAAGCTTTTGACACCAAAGTAATTAAATGCTTTTTTTTAATGTGCAAGTGCAAAGCCAAATCTAAAGTAGTCTTTTATCTGCTCCAGATTTTAAAAATAAAGTAATTTAAGTGGTACATGTGAAAGTATGCTCTGTAATTCACTCGTAACTTTTCATTCTCTATTCTGGCATTCCTGCTAGCATCAGAGAGAAAAGAGTGTAAGGTTGAAATAAATAATATTTTTTGATAATTCAAAATGAGATTTAGCTCAGTTTTTACCTTCAGTAATGGTTGAAACAGAAAAGTAGAAAATAATATCAACCACAAAGTTTATCAATGGTTCTTTTTGCTTAAAGAAAAACTCAGAGCTCACAATTAGTTTATGACAACCAGAGAGAAACAGAAGCAAACTATGAAATGCAGAGAGAGGTCCAGTTTAAAATATATGTCATACTGTGTCATCAGTTTGTGTAAATATTTATAACAAAACATTTGTTTATGAAACAAAACAATTAAAATTCTTATCTACTTTCTTAAACCCCTGGAAATAATTACATAAAATATTTTGAGATCACAAAATCATAGAATCAC
>VYXH01009249.1:50997-86130 GCA_013397275.1 Burhinus bistriatus | reverse complement strand
TACTTGACCAAATTCTAAAAAATGGCATAATTTGTGTATGCTTGATAAAACTTTAACCACAATGTGGTTGTTTTTTTTTTTTTTTATTTTCATCCAGGCAAAAAACTGATTTAGCTAGCTCTTATGAAAATTGTTTTACAGTATCTACACACATATTGAGGTACTGAGGCCCTCCAGTTTTATTTCATGCACTGGAGGGAAGACTTCTAAACATACTTTAAAATGTTGAATGATCTGAATTAATTCCAAGGATATGACATATTTATTTTCATCTTACTAGAAGCGATAAACTCATTCAGGTAAACATCTCATTGACAAAAGTGTCCTAGAATAATACATAATGAGATACATCCCATTAACATAATGTGTTCCACTATTTGGTGCTCTGAGCATGATCATTCAGAGCATTCTGATTTAGAGGTTGATTACATTCAGACTAGATATTGTGGGCTGTAGTTTTCTGTATTTATTTAGACTCTTTTGCATGATTAATCATCTTAAGCTAAAATTATTCAGGCTATTCAGCTCTCCAAGTCAGCCCCAGCTGTCAATATTTTCTTTATTTACAGCATGGAAAAGTCAGGTGACAAAAGTGTCTCCTGAGATATTTGAGAGCAGTTTATCCCTTTATGTCAATGGATATTGTAAACATGCACTCAAGGTCAGAAAACAGACACAAGAGTATGACGCTGAACACAGGCCTACCTGGGCATTTTACTTTACATTATGAGGTAACCATAGACTAATTCCCGCTCAGTAAATGCTCACAGCAGCAGCCTTAGTGCAGTTCTAAACAAGAAGAGAGGTAAAAAGTAATGCAGAGCAGTTTGACCTGGTTTGAAGAGTGAAATGCTTCCCAGGCTCTCCAGCTTTTGTTTTAAAGCTTATTCCAGCAACTAGGCTGAAATATGTGCCAAAGGATGCCAGGGCAGATCTGTTCCCTAGCGGAGGAGAAGGAATTACTTCTTCACAATCTCTGTTATACTTAGTCCATAGACGTTTTCATTCCCAGAAAAACAGACACCAGATACTAACATTAATATGCATATGTGGCACCATATATGTTTATCTGCCACTATTGTTATTTTAAGACTTGGTCTCTCTCTTCCCCTCTCTCATAAACTAATATACATATCTGTTTAGGGTTAAATTCATAATGCACCTTAGGCTAGGGTCAGTTTCTATGTTTTAGGGACCAAACCAATTATTATTTACACCACTAAAAGTCCTAAGATTATGTAATCCTCAAATCTTTTACTTGAGAACTTTTTTATTGAATTCTTTGTAGAACACCAACCTTAACCCATAAACCCAATGCTAAGAATAACCCTAACTCCAAACCTAACCCTGAACATAACCCTAAACCCTAACCCTAACCCTAACCCTAACCCTAACCCTAACCCTAACCCTAACCCCTAACCCCTAACCTTAACTTTAACCTTAACTCTAGCCCTAAACTAGTGACCTTAAAGCAGTATCATACATACAGCTGATGAGTGTACAGCAATTACCCCATTGCCTAATGCAGGCTGCAGTGGGCTGAAACGTGTGCTCTGTCAGGTCCCAGGTGTTGATCCCCCACCATACCTGTTGCGGTTACTGACAGCTGGGAGCTGAATCATCCACCAGCTGCGGAAGTGCAGGAATGGGCTGAGTGTCGGTCATCTTCCTTCAGTCTGTTTTTCTCTTAGGGATTTGATATCTCATATCAGTGCCTTCCTTCATCTTATAGGTTGTCACCTGATTACTTTAGGCTGTTAATAACAGTGGTTGTTGTTTACTGAGAATAAACCCATTTACAACTTCTCTGTGCTGAATCCCTTGATTCCAAAGTTGTTTTATGTTGTTTTAATTTTAATTTGCTTTGCTTTCCACTTCCAGTTTCTAATTTCTTCACTTCTCGTTTCCATTTGGCCAGTACTTACTTCTCAATCTTACTATGATTCTCTTGCCAAAAGATGGCTCAGGCACAAAGACTAATTAATAGTTCGTAAGAAATGAGAAAATAGCAACATCTTTATTCTTAATGGCAATGTACCAGGCAATGAAAAATAATCTTGTACTGACTGCTAAGAAAAGCTGTCTGAAAAGTTTCCTGACAGAGATAACTGGAGCATATGCCCCAAACTGTAAGTTTTAATAATCTTTTCCATGGCGAATCTTGCTTTACATTTCAGTCTTAAGATCACAGTGCCACCCTTCATCTCCCATGCCAGCCACGCTGCACACATCAGCTTTATGAACTTCCTGTGCAGCTTTATTTAAAGCAGTAAAACATCTACTACTGCCACTGACATATCATAGCAAGAAACCAATGCTCTTGATGTGGCTTAGGACTTGGGGGGAGATAAGTAGTCCACTTACCCCCTCCGCCCCGCCATATTATAGTAAGTAAGGTGTTCAGTGACTATGGAAATTCTGTCAGATAAACTAAAAAAAAAGAGAAAATTATTTTCTTCCATAAATGTTAGTAGATCATTTAACTTTGCATAGATCAATCCTCAAGTCTGATGCATCTGTTTTGAGCTTTACTCCAAACCCACTAAGCTTGCCTGGGCTTCTCTTTCAGATCTAAAGAAATGTTTGTGTTCTTGAAAGCTTTCCCTTTCAACTGTATCAGCTGGTTTACGGAAGATATTTTGCCTTCCTACAATCCTTTCCTTATTTCTTTGTCTCCATGAAAGGAGAGTTGGCTTACAAAAAAATTTCTCGGTAAAGCTCTGTAAAGGATTTACAGGAGACAGGATGAGATCTTGAGGGACTTGAGGCTCTTGAAAGAAAGCAAGAAGATTGGTATCTAAAGCCTGCAGCATGGAAATGGGCTGAGTCTGATCTCAGAGACACTGATGTGTAGAAAAAAAATCTCAGTTTCATGAACAACAAGCAGAGAAAAACAGGATTTGGTTATTGATCTGTATATCAAAGGAATAGAAAGAAAAAAAAAAAAAAAAAAAAAAAAAGGCAAAGAGTTTAGAATCCAAAACTTTCCTTAGCCAGAGGGAAATCCAAAAATGCCAATTTGCATTTTTCCCCAACCAGAAAAAAGTCATAGCAGAATAGCCAGCAGATTGTTAAAATGTCCAAGTTACAAATGTATTTACTTGGTTTCATAATTATAGGCAAAAGGATCTGGGGCATGCAAAACATTTTATGATACAGGTGCATCTTGTGTCAAGTAGCGGGAGTTATTCAGAGATTTTGCTGAAGCCAGGGTTACTGTAAAATAGATGACCTGAGAGAATCTGGAGAAAACAGGGAAATTAAGATCTGCTATCTTGAGGAGACTTTTTAGAAGGCTGCATTTCACAAGAGTGCTGATGAATATATAAATTTATGCATTGTGTCAACTACGTTCAACTGCATTAACATTTTTGAAATTAGTTGTTAGAAAATCTGCTGACAAGGAGCACTGCGAGGACACAGCAAATCACAATGAAATAAATTTCTAATGTCAGAGAGGAAAATTACAACATGTAGAACTGGCAAAACCCAAACCCTATACTAACAACACTAACAATAAAATATGCTATTAGTCAATCAGTATGTACTCAGTGGGGATTGCACAGAGAGCGTCAGCTTTTGACTTGTGTTGGTTTAAAATGAGGATTGGGTGCCTAAAGTAGTTTCATATTCTGGCCTGTGGTGTTTAATGATCATATGATGACAACAACAGAAGGAATATACGAAGAATACAGTATATAGTAAATCTGAAGACTTCTCTCTATTTTAGGAAGTCGATATATAACATTTCATAGTTTAGTGGCATAGACATCACTTGCAGAAGAGAAGAATCCTAGAACTGTAAGGTTTGATATAGCAAACCAAGACAGAACACATTACTGATAAAAGTCCCTGACTACTGCATGAGTTTCCTTTTCTCTTTATTAAATCAACATATTTATACATTTTTTAAACAAATATGTTTATTTTGGTGAGCTGTACATTTTATACTTTGAGCTGCTAAAGAATGCATTTTTCAATAGCCAGCTTGTAATGTTTTCTTTGAGTCAAACATATTTTTCATGTCAATGAACTTCCATCCTTTTCAAAATTTATTTTAATTCAACCTGTAACATTTTGCTATTATTAAAATACATATCATTTAACACTTGTAGAATTCTCTTAAAAAATACAAACAGACTTTTTTTTTTAAATTTGTTTCACAAGGAGTTTGAAGAGAGAAAAGATATTTTTGACACCTTCAAAATCCATTTTCCCACTCTGCTTATAGTTGGAACTGCTCACTGAATTTGAACTCTCATCATTTCAATCCCTCTAAAATACTGTTTCTCAGCAATTTCATTTTGAAAACTCCGTTCTCCATCCCAGACTGTATACTCACTTGTTTAAGAAACCCTTCCTTAGCATAAAGCAAATGAAAATCTCTTAAGCTGTCATTCTGCATTTTATAGAATTGTATCAGTTAATTCAGAGACAACAGAAATGATCAGTGTAACTAGTCACAAGCATACAATGAACTACAGTTTTTGCTACATAATCCTTACTTTCTCTCTTTTGTGTTCTATTTTCCTTACTGTCAGTAATTGTATTTTCAGTACAGTCTGCCTCATGTCCCTAGGTTTCCTTTTAACAGGTCATGGAATGGACCATTCTTCCAGCTATGGAAGAGCTTCCGGCTTCCTCTCTGTGTTTTGTACAGTTACAAATGGTTTAGAGCCTTTGATGATTAATGTTTTACATATTATTTGTTAGCCGTATGTTTTATCTCCTGTAACATTTTAGTACCTCCTGATTTCATAATTATATCTTGTTTTTCATATGTGTTTGCACATTGCATGTGCTACTTCTAATGCCAGAAAACATCATATTAAATTAAACATTTTCCAAAGTCATAAGTCCACACTTAGCACTCTTTTCCTGGTAAAAGCCTAACAAAAAGTTAAGTAAGTGCCATTTGGTGGAGCCTGTGACCTTTTTGCTGGGAATATAACTGTCTGATTTGACAGTATCTTAATCATGCACCCTGATCGCCATGTAGAAAACAGATTATGTGTGCGTGGTACAAGATATTACATATGCAGAAAAGATACAATGATGGGCTGTATATTAGCTCTCGTCACTCAGAAAAGATATTTGGGCCTCACCACAGAGAGTTCTCTGCAAAGATCAGCACAGTATGTATCACTGATCAAAAAGACTACTAAAATTAGGAATTGTCAGGGCAAATAGCGAAGAAGATACATTATCTGTTACTATGCTAGTGTGAAACCTGTGGTACACTGGAAAAGATGACTAATTAGAATAATCAAAGATAATAGTAATTTTCATAGAAAAAGCAGCTAAATAGAATGCAACTCATCAGACTGGAAAACAAATAACTGAGGTGTGTTGTAAGCACTGGGGATCTGTAAAGTCATAAAGACTATAAAGTGGGGGGAGAAGAATCACATTCATTGTTTCACAGAACACGGGCAAACTGGTGAAGTTATGAGGAATTAACAGTGTGCTGGTTTCCTTTGATGTCGTTCAAATTGACCTACTAGGTTACTGTGGCTGAAGATAACAGTTTTAAACAACATGAATTACATTTTCCAATCTTGGCTGCAAAGAAGTCATGCACAATGTTGCAGGGGCAAAATCGTGATGGGATTTCCAAGTGCAATTATACAGATTCAGAGACAACCATGTGGAGTAGTGCTTATTAAGCATGAGACCCAACAGCAACCTGCCACTCAAAAAGTCCCTATGTTGTTGATAGCTGGATACTGATAGGTTACAGAAATCTGTTCTTTCCCTGTCTTCCCAAGAAGGTTCTGCTAGCTGCTATCAAAGGTAACCTCCTGACATAGAGCCACCTTCGACTTCATCCAGGCTGGTGATTCTCATGGTAAAGAGTACTTTCCTCACAGATAATGTCCAGCAGTAATATGTTAAGCCAATGGTTGCAAAAAGTAAGAGATATACAGTAGAAAAGAGAAAAAAAATGGCAATATATCAGTCATGCTTATTCTAGTATGTCAATTAAGAACTCTTCAACTGTATTTTTTTCAGAATGAGCACAAAATAAATGGAATATTCATGTTTCTCTTCGTGATTAGATAAGGAGCAAAAGCAACAGTGAAAAAAGAAAAAAACACTTGCTTAAAGGAGAAATATACTAAAACCATCAGTTGGTGCGTTGCTGTAATCCATACACTACCAAACTAGTGAGTTATGCATTTCCTAGGTTTATTGTAGAAATATATGTGTTTTTATTGTTCTCATTGATGAGATATTGATTTTTTTTCTGATTCCTCATCATGGAGTTAGCAATTTCTGTCCTGAAGGTACAAAAGTGAACATTTACATTATCAGTCTCTACATAACCCAGACCAGAAAATAGTTTTAATTTTTTTGTATGGAGTCTGTGACTTTTGTTTGTGCTGTGGTCATTACTCTAGAAAGAAGAAGAAATTTTGGCTAATTACATGCCTCAAACTACTGTGTTGCTAAATTCATTTTATTTATTATTTCAGTTGTGCTGAAATCTGTGCGTCACGTCACAGCATATGTTTTGCAAAGCACTTCCTCACTGATCTGTTAAAATGATTGTGCTTGTCAATTTACCACCCAAATCCAGCAGCATATACAGTGGTTGCATTCAGCAAAGCTTGCTTCTAATTTATTTTTGTGACAGATTTGGGTTATGTACAGTGTCTGTCTTCTTCAACGCTGTATTACATGTCATATGGTTTTGTCAAAACCAATACAATTTTAATTGCAGGTGCCAGCATACAGCATCCAAAGCTACAAACATTAGATCCCATCCTCCCTTTTGTGAAGCCAACAGGAATTTAAATCGTGACCCATTCAGTAGGAATCATTTGGTCCTAGAAGCAAACATAATCACTGAGATCTCTGAAAAGCTCAGATCACAGTGTTCTTAGCTCAGTAAACTATTCTTCTGAAATGTCATTTTCTCCTCTACTGCATACATACATCAAGCATCTGAAGAGTGGCTTTTTTAGAAGAATTGTTTCTGAAAATCTGAAAAGCATATTCAGCCTCAGATAGCATACTGTGAATATATAGCTGGCATAGTATTTAATAGCGTGAAGGCAGAGTCTGTCCATCTCTACGCATCAGTAACTACAAACCGAGGGAGATGTGAGGATGTTGCATTTTATTGCTATGTCTTCTTTTAAGCGCCACATCAGAGAAGCAGGATTTCAGGCAACTGTGAACTAGACACCACTACCTTCTTTCCCGGAAGGTTCATTTGCTTTCTCAGCTGATGGAAACTGTGTGATGGAATAAATTTCCCAATCTTCCCCAGTCTGTTTCTCATGAGGAGGGAAGCATTGTTTACACTGCTTTCCTTCAGTGCAACTGCAGCCATGAAGCAGCTTTAGAGCTATTCTGCAGTTGACAGCGCAGGGAACTTCTCTGTGCAAAATCCAGCTGGTAAGAGTTGGCCAGAAAGAGGGATGTTCCTTCCCTGCTAGTGTAGAATTGTTAAAAATAAAAATTGCTAAAGAATAGCTGAAATTTAAAAAACAAGCAAACAAACAAACAAACAAGCACCAAAAACCACCACATAACTTTATATATAGAGGTGTTTTGGCTGTAGCTTCCCTAGGAATTCTTAAGTCCCCATCTGCAGACTTTTAGAGTACTTAAAGTAACATCAATGGATGTGCATGAGAAAGTGACCTGTTATAATGAATACTGTAATGTAGCAGTCCAGAATTCCAGAGATGCGAAGTCCCCTATATGTATACTGCCTCTCTCTATGTATATACACACAGACGTGCAGACACACAGACATGCATAGACACAGATACACACACAGAGCATTCATGAAAATCAGATCAAAAGAAACAGCTTCAAAACTATAGTTAAAGTCCAATAGTTAGTCCACTGTAAGTTTAAAGTTATTTCAGAAAATTGCATCAGTTTTTGCCAGTGGCTGTCTCTGTCTTTCATGAGAAAAATAGGTCCTTTGCAGGGGCCGTTTGCAGGCATCCTTTGCTCATATACTGAGGTCTGATCTAAAACCTGTGACACTGCACTTAACACACTGCTGTGCCGTTGACTGTTTTGCATGTTCCAAGCACCTTGCTATGGTGTTGTCACCACACAGTTACACGGCTTTTGGCCTGGTTCTGTCTCCTGTGAGACTGGTTCATAGCACAATACTATGAGCACAGATTCACTCGTAAAAGAGAATGTAGGCACACGGTCAGATAACTTTCTACCTAAACTTAAGAGTAATGTTTTCAGGTGATGTTTGGAAGTCTAAATTCCTTTTTTTTGAGAGGGAATGAGGCTCTCATGCACCTAAGAAATATCATGAATCATGTTTAAGTCACTCAAGGTAAGAACTGAAAAGGAACACAGGTCCTAGCTCCCATCACATTCAAAATAAGATTTAACTCTTTTGTTTTGTGTAACTGAATTGAATACTTGTCAAAATTTGGCCTTAAGTCTTTGGAGCCAATGAGATTTGGCCTTGAAAATTTTGTCTCCATATATTACCATTTTCCATCTGTTTCCTGAATAAAACACAAATCTGTAGGAATCTATATTTATGCATTCTATATCAGATATTCACAATTGTTTGTTGTGTTTGATCCCAATGTAGGCTAAATTAGAATATTCTATAGTACTAATTTTGCAAGGATTATTAACCCCTGCAAAAACAAAAATAAAAGCAAGAAACTGCAAAACAAAACAACAAAACAAACAAACAAAATCCCATGTGTATTAATCTATTCTGAAAAGAAAACATCTTAAAGGTAAGGTTTCATGAGGACAGCAGGTGTAAATTCCAATTGCTTCTCTGCAGGTACTTCTGTTTTATCTGTGATTAGGATTTCTTTCTAATACAAAGTGTGTAAACTACCAATTTTCTTCAAGTTTAAGATAGAGTTTGAACAGTGGTTTAGCCTGTATAATAAGGAGTTATCATAATTACATGTAGGTCTGAATCATCTAACATAGATGCAGTAAGAGTATGCAGAATAACACTTCTTATGTTTACATTTCCCAGTTTTGTAGTAATCATTATAAACTCCTGGAGACAAAGCCAAGGAAAGAAAGGATCCACTTCTTTCACTCTACTGATATGTCTAAATGTACAAGTATTTTTTAAGATATGATTAAGATTTTAATATATAGTAGTGTTTGATAATTTAAATAGTTCCACACAATTATGGTCTCTCCATTTCCTTTTTCATTGCCCACTTAAAAAAAATTATGATTTTTATCTGTTCTCACAGTACACTAAAAGTGTTATTCACTGATGAGGACACTGAATAGGATATTGAATCAGTTGGACAGAGTAGGGAATTAATCTTTCAGCACTCTGTACCTTTTCTGTGACTGAGGCACTAATTTTTAAAATAAGTGAAGCACCAGTTTTAGTCTCCCACCAGAGAAGTTAAGCTAAAATTGCTAAAACAATTGTAATTTTATTCCATCTCTCCTAAAATTTGCCATAGTAGTTTACAACTGCCATAATAAACATTTAACAAACAGCTTGGCATTGTATTTAATGACTGACTTTATTAACTCCCTCCGCAAGGATTCATTGCCAGTTGGGACTACCTCTATACTGCTAAAGTAAACAAAGCCAGTGCACGGCACGGCAGGGACTTAGGCACTTCCTCAAGACAGTTGGATTTTTAACATGATTCCTGGCATGATATTGGTCCAAACCATGAACACTCACCCAGGAATAACTCAGGAATTAGTAAGGATTAAGAAATGTTCCTGACATCCAATTTGGATATCACCACGCTGTTTTGGGAGGTTTATGGATGCAAGCCATGGTTTGCCAGCTGGCCTCAAAGCCAGAAAATTGTCCATTGCACATTTTAGTTGTTAATATTTTCATAAACAACCAAACTGGAGATGGCTCAAGTCCTCATCATTACTGTGTCTTTTTGTATGAGACCTAGAATGACCGCTTTCTATTTTAAATGTTTTAAGACAGACACCCAGCTTGGTATATGGCACAGGTAACTCATGCGTACTTCACAGGACTGTAACCAGAAAGGCTTGTTTTCTGTTTAGGTTTTATGCACAGGAAGATGATGGCTAGAGCCAGACAGAGTCTCTTCTGTAGAATGGTACAGACAGGGTAGGTGGGAGGCAGCAAAACAGTGCTGTGCCTTACACATAGTGCATTAGGGATTGAGCGGAGGCAATCTAGAGGTATTGCAATGTCCACCAGTGCAGACAGGACATGGTCTCACTGGACATCTTTTTGAACAGCCTGAAAGAAAAATATAAAAATGGACATCAAGTGCAATAAACCTCATGGTCATTGTGTGTTTCTGAGAAGTGTTTTGAGAACTCCAAGGTTACAGCACAATTACAGCACAAATATGTATTTTGAAATTTGGCAATCCATTCAGTGTTTCGTGGTAGAGGCTGTTTTCACATCCCGAATCTGTACAGGTGCATGAGCAATTACCCTGGTCCTAATTGTGAACACAGTTTGGCTGGGAGTGTGAGGTATTTTTTACTCCGGTTTAGAACAAATAGAAATCTATGAACCTTTCCTTCACTATATTCCAACCTGGCAAAGCAAAGTTAGTTTTAAAAGAAGCATTTATAATTTAAAGTATCAACAATTATGATTACATATTACTAGAAT
Organism: Burhinus bistriatus; assembly: GCA_013397275.1. Classification (NCBI taxonomy): domain Eukaryota; kingdom Metazoa; phylum Chordata; class Aves; order Charadriiformes; family Burhinidae; genus Burhinus; species Burhinus bistriatus. The sequence goes on along the minus strand of VYXH01009249.1, from coordinate 75,527 downwards.
ATATTCTGTCTCAAACTGGCATTTTTATTTATGCAATGTTTTGATTAAACTGAAAGAATTTTTATTTTTTTGTGATCAGACAATCATAGATGAGTGTTCTATAACTCTGTTTAATAGACAGTAAAGCAGTGTGCAAGGAATAACAATTTATGTTAGGTCCTGCAAACTGATGGATAATGTTCATCCCCGACACAGTGCCACTGAAGCCAGTGACATTACACCCAGGTTAGATATAGCCCTTAACGACTTACTTTGAGTAATTTATTATCCCACTCCAATTCCATCCTTGGTTACGTGGTTATTCACTGAGATTGCACTAATCAAGGCTGACAAAAAGCTATGTGTAGTGGAGTGGATCAGCCTAACCAATGAATACATTGTGAAAATTATTATGAAGAGTTGTGTAATTGGACAGACATTTTACATAGTTACTCAGATTGGGGTAATATGCTACCATAAAGAGACAAGAATCCCAGAGTATAGTTGGGCAGTATGGTTTGTTGGCCTCAATAGGCAGAGAAAAGGCAGAGATTCCCAAGCGTGGCTTCTGTAGGAGACTGACAGAAAAACAAGATGTCTCAAAGTTCGCCTGCTGCCATACGGGATAACAAAGGGGGTACACGCTTGGTTATCAGAGCAACCAGACCCTGTTTCTCATGGTTGTGCTATACCAAGCGCTGCCCAAATGACAAAGGTGGAAAAGGGTCTCCTGTTTCTCATGATTGTTCAATACCAAGCGCTGCCCAAGCAACAGAGGCAGGAAAAGCCTGTAAGGTGACTGTGTCAAACGATGATTTGTTGAGCAAAGGTGACCATAGCGCTGATGAGCTGACCTGCAAGTCAGCAGAGACTATAAACTAGTGCCGTGCCTTACCCCAATTGGGACCCTCACCACCGTCATGACTTGAGAATCACGGATCAACGGGACACCACTGACTCCAGAACACAGACGGGACGCCGTGGACCTGTGGTGGTGACTATACTCTTGCTGTGCTCCGTAATGCTGCTTCTCCTTTCTACCTTTTCTCTACTTCTGCCTTTACTCTATTGCTCATCTCAGTGGCTATTGCTGGGAAATAACAAGAAAGCCATAGTGAATGGCATTTACCATTGTTTGTGTCTTAATCTCATGCTTGGAATTATTACGACACCCCCTGGACCCTCAATCAGACTGGGACATAACAGCTTCTAACTGCGGGTTCTCAGATCTGTCACCAGCTGCCAGTGGGACAGTGCCACTTGCTGCTGGGCCTTGGAGCTGGGGATGACTGGGCCTTTTGGGACTGCATTGACAGAAATGGAGTACTAGGGAGAAGTCATCCATTTCAGAGTGACAGGGTGTCTGTGACCTTCTTGCTACAGCAGTCTGGGAGGGAGGGGCTGGCTGCTGTCGCCAGAGAAAGTGCAAGCCGCCCTCATCTTATGTTTATTGGACACTGTCTGAAATATGATTAGAATAACTCTTTCCCAAAGTTACAATATCTTGCAAAGCACAGATTTTAGAGGAACAATATCATTAGAGTAAGCTATAGCCTGTTAGGCTTTGATATAAACTCCCAGTTCATCAGCTGGAGCTGGTATGTTGGAGGGAGTTTTACACATAGTAGCACCTTCATCAATTTGCTAATTCGGGTATTAACAGAAGTAAGGATACGGGACAACGAGCTTTGACTAACAGTCAGAGTACATAGGCACAGTGGCTCGGACCAAATCTCAGTCAAGTGCATTTTTCTTGCTATTACGTCTCACATGTGTAACTAACTTACATGCACTACAATTACTGTCAGGTTTGGATTCCAAAGCATAAACATGCAACTCGTTTTAAGTAACAATAGTTCAAATATAACTACCAAACTTTTTTTTTTTTTTTCAGAGACTTCATAACCCAAATAACGTAGAGGAAGAATCAATTCAATTGTTAAATTCATTCCAGAACAGAAAACAAATCTTAATATTTCTAAGTTACTTTTCCAGCACCAAATTTTCTAACTGGCAGTCTGCTTGTACTAAGCTTTTCAAATAAAACAGCAAAATGGGATACACACATGTACAAACAATGAGAATAACAGCACTTAAATTGCAACTTTGATGGCAAATGGTTCCACGCATTTGTATGCCAGAATATCTACAGGCACTAAGGCACTATGGCAATCCAAATTCAAAGTTGCCAATCACAGTCAGCATCACCTCCATTTAACTTGAAATAAATCCCTAGAATTAAGAACCAGACAATAGCTGTTGAACTTATGGAATGTAACTGAATGCATGAATCTAAATCCATGTAGTTCTCAGGATCATGACATACATAAGAAGTGATTGGATTCCATCATGTTATATTACATGGGGGAGTGATAGTCTTGCTCCTTTCATCACTACAGGAACTTCTGGTTGTTTCTCCAGATGGTACTAACCATGATGCTAGAAACTATATGTGAAACTGATCTTAATCATTTACAAAAAAGCTCAGTTAGGATGAACCTTAAGTTATCTTATGATCACTGGAACAGGCTGCCCAGAGATGTTGTTGAGCCTTCCTCTCTGGAGATATTCAAAATCCGCCAGGTACATTCCTGTCCAACCTGCTCTAGGTGAACCTGCGCTGACAGGGGAGTGGGACTGGATGATCTCCGAAGTCCCCTTCCAGCCCCTACCATTCTGTGACTCTGTGATTCTGTGATTCTTATTTCCTGTTGGTTATCGGAAATGTAAACTCATTTGACACAAGCTGCTTTCTTTTTTTTTTTTAATAAAAATGCTGTTAAATATATAACAATAAATAAAAATATTTTGGTTTGAAAGAAATTATATATCCAAATGTGGGCAAGTGTAGCTGTGCTTTGAATGAAATGTTACATGTCTAAAAACCAGAAACATCTTAAATACTTTTTCATTGACCTACAAATCATTCCAGATTAGTAAATGTAAACCCAGCAATTTAATCACGTTTTACCCTTGATAACAAGGTCTTATCTAATGTTGTCTTCATGGATGTAATTTGAAAGGAAGAGTTCCATTAACATTTAGGCTCATTGAACTCATAAAATAATGCATTAAGTTTTGATAAAAATTCAAATATTTCAAAAAAACTTATCTTGTTCTTTTGTTGATTATTATCTAACTGAATATAACAAGCATAGAATAGAAGCTGGGCAAAACTAAAGAGAAATAATTGTGATTTATTATTCGTACACAACATATTTCAGCTACTTAAAAAATATTTTCAAGCAACTATGTCTTAAATAAATAAGGTTTTCCAAAAGTTTAATAATCTTGGCAAAATAATACCTACAACTCTTTTCCAAGAACGCTACTAGGATTGAAAAGTGATTATACAGTCAGGAAATTCCAGAATTAGAATTGTATGAGGAACTAAGAAGCAATTCCCCTGTGCATTTTCTTTATGTCACAGTTACCTGACAAAGCATTATTTTTCCTCTCTGGTGCACAGGGAGAATAAGCAGGAAGGGGGTTGTTTTATTCTTGCTAGTTAGTGAGTGATATTTTTTTTCTTACATCATAGTGCGCTCTGAAGACGAGTTCTTTGCTTCCTCATAAATTTATTAGTGGCATTCATCATCCTTGTGACCTTATGCTCACAAGCGTGAAAATATTTGACACTCTTAAGATTTTGTGAAATGATAAGGTTCTATAGCTTAACTTTATGGATGAAGACCAGATATGCAGATTATAGACAGTCTGTCCTGTTCTGAGTGACCAAAAGGTGGCATATGAAGGTATTTTTCAGGATTTTGTGTGTTCCCCTTTCTGCCTCTTCCCTCCAAGAAATTTCTCTTATATATTTAAAACTGGAGGTGTGAATGTACTGTATTTTTGCAATGCAGATACCAAGGCGTGGTACAACATGTCCCCAGGAAACGAGCAGCACTGCACTGGTGAACATGTGTGACATTCTTGATTTAAGTGATATTCCCAGCTCAGGAACCGAACTAGGGAACTAAGGGCAATTTATTGACAAAACATCCACTGGCTTTTGTCAAGGTAAGCTCCTTCTTTCCTTGTAATTCCTTCCTCATGCACATTTCACGTTCTACAACTGAAGTAGGACTGTAGCAGGAACAGCCTCCTCGATGACATAGCTTGGTTGTTCGCAATACAGATCTGCTCTGTACAATAGATGAAGCTAATAGTGTCTAACTATGTGTTTTGATAACTGTCATATGATATGTGTGGAAGAAGGATGAATTAAGACTATACAAGAAATATACGTCTAATGCTTTTCAGTCAGGAGTTTGAGGGACAGTTCCAGTCTGCAGAGAGAAACATGGTCAGGTCGATGCAGATTTTTCTTTCTATTCCGCCTCCTATTTCAACTCTTTCTGTTTCTCTCTTTCAATAATTTTTGGTCCCACTCCTTCCTTTTTGTCTTCTGTTACCATGTCCTCACCTTTGGCCACTCCGACTTTCTAGTTTGTCCCATTGACAACTCCTCAGACATTTAATTTCAATTGACTGGTCTAGAAAATCCTTTTTTAGTGCTCAGCTCTCCCCATACCCTGGTATTTGCAGTTTGACTCCCTACAGAGCAGATTGAGTTCCCTTTTCTTTCACATCTGAACAATTTCTTCCCATATTTTGTTATCCAGCTTTTTCACACTGCTTGTTTTGTTCTCATTTGTTTTCCACCTCCAGTTGCCCTCTTCCTGAATCATCTCCTAGATTCAGTGTCCAGCTGGTCGCATCTCTCTACTTCTTTTCTCAGTCTCTATCAAGAAACTTTACTTGATTCTATCTTCATACATCTTTTTTTCCCCCCCTTAACAATAATTACCAATCTCCTTGTCCAATCAGTCCAAAATTCCAGACATCTTATCTTCAAGTGAAGATAAAAAACTGCATCTTTTCTCACAAGTCTCCATAATTCTGGTCCAGTTATTATTCCACTCACAGTCTGAAGCAGGCAGTTCTTCAAAAAATTGTTTAAATCCTGCGTGGTTCTATGGCAAATGCACCCGCCCTGACAAAGACCTGACAAAAGCCCATGAAAACTTCCTATCACAGCTCCTGTCATGCCCACGCAGTGGTGGTCAGCCCGTACACATTTTGGTCGAAGGGCAAGGAAGTTGTGAGTCTTCAGCCAATGCGGGGGGCTACATGGCCACATTCAGCTAGCATATAAAGGGAGCCTGCTGGAGAGCCATTTTGAGTTGGTTCCCCTTGGAGTGACAGGTCTGCAGTTGGCAACGCTCCCCTTGGGATGGGACGCCACCCAGGGAAACTCCTCACAGTTAAGAGCCCTCCCTTATTAAGTGAGTGAGTGCACATTGGCCATTAAACCTTAAGAATTCCTAAGTCAGTTGTGTAGTATTCACTCCCAAGCAACATTAATGTTTGTCAGAGTCTCAAAGCAGTTTCAGTTCAAGTAAAACTCAGTTTGATTTTGTTACCATTTCTTAAAAATAAATCCCATTTTTAGTTTGTTAGTCGGTCCGGCTTGGTTTTGTGAGGTTCCATGGCAGGTTCCTATGAGGTATTCAATGACATAATGAAAGAATAAAGCTCCCTGATCTCAGACCCATTCCCAATGTGAACATGTACACAGGAAACTTTGTAATTCAGCCAAGCACCAGCAGATTTTTCTGGACAGAACAGAAGGCACAGCTTTCTCAGGCAATGCGACATTTCAGATTCTGCACTTCTAATCCTGGGCACGCAGCTCTTTAAAGAAAGTCACCAGCATGTTTTAACACAGTGGCAAAACAAATTCTTTTTTCCTTACCCTTGTTTAGAGAACCATTTGAACTTTTCTTGGCTGACATTTTCCATGACTGTTCCACCTTAGGCAGTGATTCAGTGTAGAAACTTCTTTCCCAAGATACTAAGTTTCATACATTTTCAAAATCTTAAGAAAACGTAGAAATGCTACTAGGCCTTCTACAGTACTGTAAATGTATTCACAGAATTTTGTGCTGAATTTACTGTATAACATGTAATCAAACCCTTACTGGTCTTCCTTCTCCAACCATATTTGTGTTACCAACTTCTGCTGGCTCTTGAATTTTGTGTACTCAAATTTGTACGTTGCTTCTGGCTTTCTTCTTGCTCAATGAGAAGCCACCCAAATATTTTTCAATTTGCTGTATGAATTTTAAGTTAAATTAATACTCAAGCAATTGTGAAGCAGAATATGTCATTGAAAATTAATATTAATATAAAGCTGTATTTTGCAAGGGCTAGAAGGTTATGCTACAAATTAATATAGTTCTCTGTGGAATAGCAAAGAACAGAAAGTGCATTAATCCCACAGGAAAGACGAAAGCCACCTCTGATAAGGGAACAAATGGGTAACCAGACTATTCCTATTTTATAGACAAACAGCATCGCTGCAAAATCTCCAGTAGCTCAAAACTCTTTAGGAAGTCAAGTTATATGTCTGCACAAGGGTTAGAAGCAAACCAGAGTGGAAAGCCAAAGCTCTAAAATTTTCCACAAAAAAAATTTCAAAAATTAAAGTAGTTTGTTGTAAAGACATCAGAGAAATGTATGAAGGAAGCAGCAAGACTGGATTGCCTGATAGTCATCATGCATGTGCTGCTTTATGATCACAACAAAACTTATGGAGCTATTTTTTGCTTCAGTGACTAGTCATTGAAATACCAATTAAGTTCATTTCAAAACTAACCCAAAATCTGAAAATGTTTTCAGTTCTTGTAATGTCCAAAACTTTATTATAGTAGATTCATGTTAAAAAAAAAAACAAACAAACAAACAAAAAAAAAAACCAAACCAAGCCAAACCAAAACAAAACCTGTTTCATTTAGTTTGAAGCATTTTACTTTATTCCTCACATTAAAAAAAAATTACAATGTCTCAATGGGTAAAATGCAACCGTTCTGCTGAAAACACTGATATTTTCCTTAAGATACACTTTTTTTCAGTGTATATTTGCTTTTCTATGAATGGTCTTCTGACAGGAGGACAATTTCTATTTGTCTTTCACTTTGAAGTGTATCACTTAGAAATATTACCAGGTCTCATGATACACAATTTCTCAGTAAAAGACTTTTATTAATACAAAAAATTTTCATTCAGTATTGTCACTCCTGTTAACTGGGGGAAGAAAGCTGATATGAGATGCACAAAATGCATCTATTTGTTCAGTGAGAATGTAAGTTACCTGGTATATTGGAACTGCCTTTCTGTGTGAATTAACTTTCTGAACATCTAAATCTGGCTTACCTTGTTCTCTTTTACTGCTGTGTGATGGAAATTAATAATTTGCTGTAGAATATTAACCACCACAAGACCTCAGCTACTTTGCAGCTATGTGTTTAGGTGAATTCATGGTGGGACAGTGTTGTGAGTTAACCTCAGCAGGCGGCTAAGCACCACACAGATGCTTGTTCACTCCCCTTCAGTGTAGGGAGAGCCAGAAGAGGAAAACTGAGAAAACTTGTGAGTTGAGATAAAGGCAGTTTAATAGGTAAAGCAAAAGCTGCACATACAAGGAAAGCAAAATAAGGAATTCATTCAGCACTTCCTGTCAGCAGGCAGGTGTTCAGCCATCTCCAGGAAAACAGGGATCCATCAGGTATAATGGTTACTTGGGAAGACAAACACCGTAACTCTGAATGTCCCCTGCTTCCTCCTTCTTTCCCCCAGCTTTTATTGCTCAGCATGATGTCATATGATATGGGATATCCCTTTGGTCAGTTGGGGTGGGTTGTCAGCTGTGTCCTCGCCCATACTCCTGCGCACCCCCAGCCTGCTCGCTGGCAGGGCAGCATGAGAAGCAGAAAAGGCCTTGACGCTGTGTAAGCACTGTTCAGCAGTAGCTTGAACATTCATATGTTGTCAACACTGTTTTCATCACAAATTGGAAACATAGCACCATACAAGCTACTATAAGAAAAATTAACTCAATCGCGGCCAAAACCAGCTCAACATGTAGGTGGTGTTGGTGTTGAGCAGAAATGTATACATGCTATAGAAACTCATGCTAAGTTCTAGCTAGTATCTTGCTCTTCACTGAAAAAGAAGAGAAAGATTTCCATCTAGAATGCCCAGGTTTGGTTACCTGGGTCATGCTGAGGGTATTATGCAGCTGTAACATATACTGACTGTTCAAGACACAGAATAGCTGTGTCTTGATCTCATGTGCATATGTAAACCAGGCCTATCTGGAAAGATATTTTTGGCAGTGGAAAATGGGCAGAAAAGTCCTGTTTCAGTCTAAAATAATGATGAACCTCAGGCTGCAAGCAAGAGGGAAAGGAAGCAGCAGGAGAGTGGGTCAGGATTTGGGGTTGTTTTTAAAGATTGGAAATGCACAGTTACTTCATCAATTAGTGAGATCAATTTACAACACAAATCATTGATTAAAAAAGTCCTCTGTTAATCTGACACTCCTTGTTTTCTTCAGTTTCCAAGAGCTGGCCTACAAGTTCAAAGTGACCACAGCCTACATGGTGTTTGCGGTGAGGATGAGGCCAAGCAAGCAGGGGAGATCATGGGTGAGCTATGGCCCAGTAGAGAGCCTGACCTCAGCTTCACAGTCTGCTATAGCCAGTATATCTCAATTTCCAAAGTAAAGAGCCCATACAAGGTCTAGGTGTGGAATTCAGAGTTAGGCTCCCAAAACCAAAAGCTGCATCATTTTTATTTACACCTAGGTGGCTTGGGAGCCCGTGGATCTCATGTCATTGTTCTACGGATGCATTTTGGGTGAGCCTGGAACAGCTGCACATCAGTCCATTGTGCCAGGAGACCAGGCTCTCCTGCGTCCATGACCCCTTGGGGAGATCTTTGCATTCAAGAGCTACCACTGGCTCAAACAGAGAGCAGATCCTAGCTACTGCTACAGTTTCACTCCGCATAGTCACTTTTGTGCTGCAAAACAGAGAGGAGCATCTGGCCTTTGCTAAACAGAGAATTGCAGTTTCTGTATTTGCTTTGAGGCCAGCTGTCTCCTTTCAAGCTCATTGCAAACGATGCAGTGTTGGAAACACTCTCAGGAGAGGATCATCTGATTTAAACTGCTACACCCTGGCTAATTTTCTGTATTGGATGACTCTCTTCTTGTAGCTTGCCAGATTTAGAAGTGATGCCAGTGCATGTTTTAATTTATTTCTCTTGAATATTTTTAAAATTTTTCTAATTGGCATGAAAATGAAAATAAATTACATATTCAAAGAGTGCTTGCCTCTTGTTGGACTTCCAGACACTGCCACTGTAAAAAGGCTGTATTGGCTACCTGCCACAGTCTCAGGCTATACTAGAAAAAAATCTCTTCTCCTCAGAACTCACTGATGTACTTGTGGGTTTTAGAACTGGATCTTTTTGGTTTTGCTGGATTAAAGAATTGAATTAATGAGTTCTATACTAGAGCTGCTCTACTGTGAATTTGGCCTGAAAGAGTAACTGCCACAGTGGGACCACTGCCTGCCTGTGCTACTCTGGCTCTGCTCTGTCTGTCTTTTGGCTTTGGTATGCAGTTCCTGCTCATCCAGGCTGCCTTGCTTGACGGTTTCATGAGTAAGTGTTTGATTTACTCACTATTGAGTGGATAAAAATACTGCACCACCTTTGCTTTTACCAGCTGGAGGGCTAAGAGAAACAGAGAAGCAGTGCGTAAGTGGCAAGCTAACAGTTTTTGTGAATAAATGACAGGATCTGTGCTTGTATGGACCAGAAGCTGGTCTGAAAAGCATGACTGTAAATGACTCATCAAATTAAATGTATTTTGTCAGAAAATCATGGTTTCCAGGTTTTCCCCTATATCATCATGCGTATAGGCACTCAACAAAGAGTTTACTTAGGAAAACAGAAGTCATAATGAAATGCAATGTATGCAATTTAGCATATATTCATGAACAGTATTATAGGTACTTGTAGCTGGTGAACATCTTGTTCCAATTCACGTATTAATGTAGTAATTATAAAGCCTAGAGATTGGATAGCATTAGATTTTCCTTTGTAAGATAATTTTTTAATAAGAAAACATATTTTAAGCAGGAAATGTACTTTTTATCCCTTGTATTCAGTACTCTGTCTTTGAGAAAGCAATATTAATTACCCACAAAACAGGAAAGTCGTTCTGTTTAAAATGTTCAATGCACTTAATTTACAAACAAATTTTACTGACCTAGGGGGCTGCACAGGGTTTTGATAACATCTATTAAAAGCAAAATTTATCTTCCACCCCAAAATAGTTTATTCTGTATATCACAAACGTCCAAACTACATGGGCATTTTAGCGAAAATGAGCATTAGCCACATTACACTAGATAGTAATTTGCAACACACAAGAACTGTACTTTGATGAAATTTGGGCATATCACCCATCAAAAATACCTACCTCTGGTCCTAGAAGGTCTTGGTTAAGTGGAACTTGAAGTTGTAAAACACAGTGATGTTCATGCATATTATACACTAAATGTAATGGTATTTTAAAATATATCAGTGTGATTTTTTTTCTTCTCTTTCAGTATACATACATCTGGGGTGTGTGATCTTGAGGAGCACTTCTGATGGAATGTAAAGAAACCCTTATTAAGAGATATAAAGACTTCTAGCATATGTCTCTCCAAATGTTTCTGATGTAATCTTTTTGTATTAGAAGTTAAATGCTTACTATATTTTGGTGGTTTTCTGTAGGCATCTCATGCTGCATTTGTGCCAGTAACTTACCTTTTTGGCCCTGGAAACACCTGAGGTATCTGTGGACGGACAAGTTACCAAATAAAGATCCCCGGTCCCTGGTTGGGGAAACCAGGTGTGGATAGAGGTGTGCATAGAATCATAGAATATCTCAACCTGGAAAGGACCCATAAAGATCATTGAGTCCAACTCCCTACTCACAGGACTACTTAAAAAGAAATCACATGACTAAGAGCATTGTCCAGATGCTACCTGAACTCTGACAGGACTGGTGCTGTGACCGCTTCCCTGGATAGCCTGTTCCAGTCACTGACCACGCTCTCAGTGAAGAACCTTTTCCTAATGTTCAATCTGAACTTCCCCTTACACAGCTTCATATAATTTCCTTTTGTACTGTCACTGGTCACCAGAGAGAGTAGATCAGCACTTCCTCCTCCACTGCCTGCCTGCAGGAAATTGTAGACTGTGATGAAGCCACCCCTCAGCCTTCTCTTCTCCAAGCTGAGAACAAACCAAATGACCTTAGCCACTCCTCATNCTTTTTGGCCCTGGAAACACCTGAGGTATCTGTGGACGGACAAGTTACCAAATAAAGATCCCCGGTCCCTGGTTGGGGAAACCAGGTGTGGATAGAGGTGTGCATAGAATCATAGAATATCTCAACCTGGAAAGGACCCATAAAGATCATTGAGTCCAACTCCCTACTCACAGGACTACTTAAAAAGAAATCACATGACTAAGAGCATTGTCCAGATGCTACCTGAACTCTGACAGGACTGGTGCTGTGACCGCTTCCCTGGATAGCCTGTTCCAGTCACTGACCACGCTCTCAGTGAAGAACCTTTTCCTAATGTTCAATCTGAACTTCCCCTTACACAGCTTCATATAATTTCCTTTTGTACTGTCACTGGTCACCAGAGAGAGTAGATCAGCACTTCCTCCTCCACTGCCTGCCTGCAGGAAATTGTAGACTGTGATGAAGCCACCCCTCAGCCTTCTCTTCTCCAAGCTGAGAACAAACCAAATGACCTTAGCCACTCCTCATTAAGTCTTGCCCTCAAGACCTTTCACCATCCTGGTCTCCCTCCTCAGGACACACTCTAATAGTTTGACGTCCTTGTATTGAGGCACCTGAAACTGTACACAGTACTCAAGGTGGGGCCACACCAGTGCAGTGTAGAGAGGGACAACCACCTCCCTCAACTGCCTAGCTATGCTGTGCTTGATGCACCCCAGGACATGGTTAACCCTTTTGGCTGCCAGGGCATTTGCTCACAGGCTTCAAGTTGGACCAGCTGCTAAGTAAAAGACCCACGAAGTGGATAAGATGTCCCAGGATCCAGACAGAGGAGGAGACAACTTAGCTGTCCATGCTTATGTTTTATGGAAGTCCTGTGCTCGGGTGCTTTTGAAGGCAGTGCCTCATCTGTGGCAGTCTCTGTGACCAGCAGTGTCAGTGTCCTGTGTGTGTGTCTACGTGTGTGTGTCTCTGGGATAGGTGTTTGGCAAACAGGAAAGCAGCAGTTACATCCCTCAGCCTGGGCAGAGACCTCAGGCACGGGGCCGAGCTCCAGCAGCCAGGCAGGAGAAGTCCTGGCCCAGAGTGGCTGCCAGAGGCGGCCACTCCTAACATGCCTTAACAGAGAGGTTAGGATAGGATAATAGAGAAGGGAATAATAAAAGGAAAAAAAAAAAAGGCAAAATATAGTGTACTAGTGAGGAGACTTGTAATATAGGAAAGAAATAAAATACTAGGATTACATTGGCTGAGAACAGATCACAGGCAAAGATCTCTTAATGATGTCAGCTGTCCTAGGCATTCACCCCAAACTACAATATTTTTAGGATAGTTTTTCAAGCTTTGACTTCACTGACTTTGAAAGAATGTTACCTCAGTGAAACCCGCAGCAAGGTCAGCCTTCTTGTGATAAGCAGAGGGTTTAAATAATATTGACTACCTCTAACCTTCCAGCTTTATCATTTCCTAAATTACTTCATGTTTTGGTAACTTTCACCACTAATTCCACAGAATAATTAGAAATTCTAAGACTGTGAATGATAATCATCATAAATCATGAAGACTACTTAATTACTTTCCATTGTGGATAAGTCTTAAATGACATGATCTTTCCATAATACATCATATTAACTTGAGAAAGATGTTTGCCTTTTGATTTAATGAGCTAGTGGCTCACTTATTACAGTACAAAGTGTTAGCAGCAAAAAGAAAAGAGATTTTTTGGTTTTTGGTTTGTGCTGCTTTCCTCTACCACACAGAACCAAGAAAGAAGAGGTAAAATAGGTATTGTTTTCCAAGTCAGTCCTATAATTTAAGAGAAGTTTACAATTTAAAAGTATCAGTACAGCAACTGAGGTGGAGGTTAACTGTCTCTGGAAAATTCTTTTAGTGTGGCGTGTGTTACAGGATATTTACAAGCAAACATTCCAGTCCGGACTTCCAATTAAGTATGTTTAAACAATAAAAGCTATTGCATTTTTTCTAGTCAATCCTAATACTTTGCCAACTCTACCTGAGAAGGTTTCAGCTGAATAAGAATGTTATTTTCTTATTTTAACTCTAGATTCCATTATGAAAGGTCCCACTCCAGTTTTTACATTTTTTTTTTGGTTAGCGAGAAAACATTCCTCAAGTAAACAGTAATCGTGAGGCTATTTGGATTACCTCAGAATCTCTCTGTATAAAGAATATTTAAAACAAGGTTATCTGAAGGTTTTCTTCAATAAAATTTAAAAAAAATCGTGGATGTTCCCTGAAGATTTCACTACCAGACTTTCAAGAAGTTACCTAAGATTACTTGTGGAATGTTCTGGAGACAGTATTTTTCTGTGCTTGTTCTGTTTTCTACACTCCCTCATCTGTCAACTGCAAACTCTTTAAAGATGTTTTCAAGGTAATTTCTGGGAGAAGATATTTCTTTCTTATTTTCCAGTTTGTTTTTTCTTCCCATGTCCATCTCAAACAGACTTGATCCTGCCCCAAGGCTCGTTCATTTATTTGTGAACTCTCTATTCGCAAACCCATATAACAGGTCAATTTTGCCTGTTTTCAGTTAATAAAAGTTCCTGGCCAAACATTGCAAGAACTACATTTGTTTTTCTACTCTCCTTGCTCTGTCCATCTTTTTTTTTTTTTTTTTTTCCAATCTGCATAACAAAAAAGGTACGGATTATTTTTTTTTCTTTTTGAACAACATGAATAATCAGGGGAAAGTACTTGCATAGACACATTCTGGGAAATATGTTACAGAATCATTCTCAGTAGAAAGACTGTGAATGTTGACATGTAACATGCAAATTCATGTTGAATAATGTAAACAATGTTGAAATCATGTAAAGCAAAGTATTTTGACTTTTTTCAAGAAACCAAAATGCAACAGAACTTCTAAGTTCAGAAGTTTAATTTTAATTGAACAAAATGAAGTGTCTCAAAATCTTCTAAACATACAATTTCAGAATATCTTTTATACTCAATCCACTTTTTATCCTACTGCAGAATAAAAACAAATATTGGATGTTTGTGAGTTTCTTGAGCGAAGAAACTTTCAGCACTAGTACACAACTACTAAGAAGACTCAAGTTCCTTAAAAAAGCACGACACTGCAAATACGACAAATTTTCCTCTCATTTACAATGACACTTTACCTTCCTTTCTTCTCAATCCCCTAAGATGAATTGCCAACTCCCAATGCAAATTGTTCAAATTTGAAAAGCAAACTTACTTTAGAGGAACAGTACATTACTGCGTTTGCATGTTTCATTTTCTAAAGAAATGAAGGAGCAGACAATTCTAGAATATTTCTTTTCCTTGAAGAGCAACTGCTTCATAAGCAGAGAATAATGAATAAAATAAAAGTTGTCTTGAAGAAAATAAAGACATATGAAGTTCATTCCTTTAAAAATATGAGTGCAAAGTCTAGCTCTCATGATATCTTTTTGCCACAGGATTTTTGTGGAAGAGCAGTGGCACTGCCAGTCCCAGTGCAGTTAAGTCAGGAAAGTCTGATTGTTTAGAGTTACCAAGGTAGGAAATACCTGATTCAACTGCCATAGTGCTGCCAATAGCACAGCAAGCTGCCCCAGAGATCATTGGCCAGTCCTCCTTCCTACCAGCTTGCTTCCTTTAGTCTTGGTGGGCTATTTATTTTCATTTTTGGTCTTATTCTAAAGTCAAGTCTGAGAATAGCTCTAAAGAATTTTCTGATACTCCAGCTTCTTTTGCTTTATGCAAGATAGCTGCGTAGTGACCTAGTCACGATCATTGACCTAAGTAAAGATTTGGAGTGAATATTTATGCGTATTTAAAATATTTTGTTTTCATGATGACTGGAAACTACCCAATAAATACAAACATTCAAGACAAAAAGTAGAAATCAATGCTTCAATGATACCACTTTCAAAGATCATAATGAAATTATAATAAAGATTTTAAAAAAAGCCATGGTGATACTTGTCGTCTTGTAAATCACATACCATTTTTGATTATTTCATTTTTCCCAGTGTGACATAAGACTCTTCAGAGGACAGAAGCAAAAAGACTGCTTTATTCAAAAGTCAGTTATAGAGAGTACAAGGGGAGTTAAGGGACAAGCGTATTTATCAGGGCAGGTTGCTCTTTTCTGAGGCAGAAATGATGCAGACTGCATATTTCTTGGAAGTTTTACTGCTGGCTTTTTTTTTTTTTTTCCAAACAGTACAATATATTTGACAAGATATGTGTGCAGGAAAGTTTGTTTTTATTTACTAAAGCACAATTAGTTCACGTTTGAGGAAATGGCAAACACCTGAGGCCAAAGAGCATGTACAGAAGACTCCCTCTTCAGTAGAATATCTGTGCAATAATATCTTGATGCAAGTACATGTAAAATTGTCCTCCAGGCTAAATGAGAACTCATGTTCATAAAAAACAAATCTTGGAAAAGCTTAACAGGGTAAGAATATTGTCCAGTTACCTGTTATTATCTACTTTTTATTATAAAGTTTTATCCAAACTTAGGCAGATTTGTCCCTTTATACAACTGTTCTCATAACACAAAGGTCACAGTGATACTTTTTCAGTACCTTTTCCTGAGTCAACAATTTATTCACATAAATCCAATTTTACAAAATGACACAAAATTTTAAAAATATAAAAGGTTCACAAGACCTCAATGCTTTGCTCCCAGACTGTCTTCTTCAAACCAGTTCAGAGGAAGTCTCCCTACAGCTATTTAGAAATCAAGCTACCAAACCTTTTGAAACCTATACCACAATGTCAGTGAGCCAGGAGATGTTATTATACTTCTCAGACTTCTTTCATCCCTTTTGCGATTATCTGAGGTGGAGCCTTCTGCCTATATTCGGTTGTTCCTTCCTTCTGTAAAACTTATGGACAATGAGAAGAAGGGCAAAGTGATTCACCATCCTGGTTGCCAGGCTTCTGTAACTAGTCTCTCTCCACTCTCAAACTAGAGAATTAAAACATAG
The DNA here is from genome assembly GCA_013397275.1 of Burhinus bistriatus. Taxonomy (NCBI): domain Eukaryota; kingdom Metazoa; phylum Chordata; class Aves; order Charadriiformes; family Burhinidae; genus Burhinus; species Burhinus bistriatus. The sequence goes on along the minus strand of VYXH01009249.1, from coordinate 59,426 downwards.
TCTTAACTTGTATTTAGTTTGTTGCCATAGTTAGGGAAGGCTTTAGAGAAGTGACATTTAATATCTACAAAAATAATGTATTTTGGGAATCTGAGATGATGGAAATACCTTTTTTATTGTTATTATTCACCTTGTTCAATATATGAAAGGTGTTAGTTCTAATACAATGCCAGTACAGTGCATACTGACTAATGTAGAGCTTCCCAGCGTACAGACTAGAAATGCAGACAGATACTTAGATCTCATTTCATGACAGAAACCATGAAATTTTTTTTCTGTGAAGTAAAGCTGAAAAGCTCTTGGGTGATACCTTTTTTCCCTTGCTTTGATGTTCCACATGTTTCGTCATTCATTAGTTCTGCTCATTTCACATCTCTGGCTTGGAGAAGAAAGAAATTGGGAACTTGTAGACAGAAAGAAGCTTGGGGCTATGATGACTTTCACATTGTGCTCCAGTTCATAATTTATCATATAAATTGGGGGTTTTTTGAGCTGTACTGTAATAGTTATCTGCTTAGATGGGATATTTTCATGTCACAGTGAAACTATTTCTCATGAATCAACAGAGTGATTCAAAGGAGAATTTGAGAAGAAAAAGGCAAATACGAAAAAACCCTAAAAGTTGTTTTCTAAAATATTTTTGACAAGTATTTACTGGTCACGAGGGAAAATAAAATATTTAAATGCTAGGGATGGACACTAATTTTTCACATTCCAAAATGTCACCTTTCGTTCCAGGTCTGTAATTTGAATAAAATGTTCATCCTACTGTAAGTATAAAGTAGATATCACCTCTATAAAATTAAGTTTGCTCAGTTAACTCTAAGAATGGAAATCTGAAGGGAAATACAATAGAAAACTCTTGCTGCGATTGTCTACTTGAATGAACAATATTTTGTAACTGAAGAAAATCTCAACACTTGTCCAATGCCAACGAGAAATGAAAAGTAAGTAGCACAAGGTTCTTTGATAGATGATTCCAAAGCTACGGTGAAGCCTTATAAAACTCTCTGATACATTTCCTATATTGGCTAGGAGATGAGACTTAAACTAGGAAAAAAAAAGTAGATGAGATGCAAGATACAGAGATTTTAAAAGTACCCAAACCAGCAAATATCTGCAAGAGTCAAGGGGAAGAAGAAAAAAAAGCTGCTGTGGAATTCAGTAAGACATGAAAGTGAGTTTTTGAAGAATAAGATAGAATAAAATAGAATAAGATAAATATTGACTAAAAAAAATTATGAAGGAAGTGAAATGCCAAAATCTTCAGGCACGATGATATTATCAGATTAAATTAACATCAGAATAGAAATGTAAGTAAAAGATTTGTAACTGTCTTCTAAAATAAGAACAATGAAGAATAAGATCAAATAAGGAAGAAAATAACCAGATGCATAAGCAAAAGTATTTAACTGAAAATAAACACAATGATAATCAAAGAAAAAAGTATATTTCAATTTTTTAGGATTAGAATATAAAGTCTTGAAGAAGGAAGTTCAAAGCATTCACACAAAACAGAAAACTATTTTCTTTGAGCTGAAGCATTTTTACTTTAAAAATTTCTCAGGGATATTTTAAAATAAAATACCTGGATATGACAGAACAGTAAACTTCATTTTTGTAAATGTAAATGGCTATGAAATAAGTTTTAATTCAACAAAAGAAGCATCTCAAATTTGCCAGACCTTATAGCAAAAACAACATTAAAGAGATATGGAAACTTCCTTTGTCTAGGTTAGGCACTTTAGCTATTTTTAAAATACAAAAATAAGGAGAATATCCCCTAAGATGCTGTCTAGAACTTGGCACTAAACTGATCCAGAATTTTCTGGAAGTTCAGCAAAGTTGTTCATGATAAGACTAGTCTAATAAACATTTTATATATCTAATACTTACAGCTTTGGTCCAAGACCAGAAGCCAAAACACTGAAATGTTAAAGAAACACAAAGAGAGGCTGTACTCATACTATTTGTAACTTAGCAGAAGCCGTAAACATACAGTCTTAAGGGAGAACTCATATCAGTTCCAGTTTCTGCACCAGACCACAGAGGATTTGATGCCCGTCCAAAAAGAAGTTATGAAACTTCCTTGTATTTCCTAATCATAAGTACAAAGTTTACCTTTTGCTCATTATATGCTGCTTACCTGTCAGGAGTTATACATGATCCAAAATGGTAGAGGCCAGGTCTGTGGCCTTGCTTTGCAAGGACAGGTCTATTTCTTTCTTATGTTAGGGGCTCCAGAGCTGGACACAGTACTCTAGGTGGGGTGTCACGAGAATGGAGTAGAAGGGCAGAATCGCCTCCCCCTGACCTGCTGGCCATGCTTCTTTTGATGCAGCCCAGGATGCAGTTGGCCTTCTGGGCTGTGAATGCACATTGTCAGCTCATGTTGAGCTTCTCATCCACCAACACCCCAAGTCCTTTTCCTCAGGGCTGCTGTCAAGCCATTCTCCGCCCAGCCAGTATTTATGCATGGGACTGTTCCGAGCAACGTGCAGGACTTCGCACTTGGCCTTATTGAACTTTATGAGGTTGGCATGGGCCCACCTCTCAAGCCTGTCCAGGTCCCTCTGGATGGCATCCCTTCCCTCCAGCGTGTCAACTGCTCCACACAGCTTGGTGCCATCTGCAGACTTGCTGAGGGTGCACTCAGTCCCTACATCCATGTCACCAACAAAGATGTTAAATAATAACGGTCCCAGTACCAACCCCTGAGGAACACCACTTGTCACTGCTCACCACTTGGACATATGTGTGTATATATATATGTAAGTAATGACAGCAAGTCACATGCATTTCCTTTTTAGACTACATTTTATAAAATTCTTTTCCTCTGAAAAACTTTTCCAAGTCTATAGAGCACTTCTTGCTTTGTTTTGGGGGGTTGGTTTTTCGTTTGTTTAACTGCTTTGTATGGTTGTCACTGTAACTGTGTGACGCAAGATGTGGTGTGACATGTATATCACTTATTCTTTAACTGGCCTTCCAGTTTGCGGTCTATAAAGGACTTGAAAAGTGTAAGCTCAAATTTACACAAAATAATTTCTTTCAAACTTCTAATGCACTTCTTTTCTGTAATCTACGGGATGTAAATGCTCTGCAAACTGATGTGAGCCTTAACTTCAACAATGCAGTTTGTCACAGTGATCACCTGAACATTTACTGCCACTTCACTTAGAGAGATTTTCTCAGTCTAAACTGTTATTGAGCACAAATAGATTAAGAAACAAACCTAAATCTAATTAAAGTAAAAAGGAAATATTTTAAATGTTTCAGTTGATATATAAATCAATAACTGGCAAGCACAACCCTTTGCTTTTCTGATTTTGTAATACATGTTTAAGATTGGCCTCTCCAAGTCTCCTGAGAATTTTGCTCCAGTAAGAACTGTATGAAAACCACTGTAATGTTATTCAAACACAGAAATAAATACTGTAAGAATCAAAATCCTTAGAATTTTGAGTGGCTAGAAATTGAAATAGAAAGGAAAACCATAAACTCACCAAATGGTTCCATTTGTCAAGAGTAGGTTTGTACATAAAAACAAATTAAAAAGAGAAGTGAACACAGGAGATTTTTTTTTTATACAATGGCTAAGAAATTTCATTCCGCAGCCTAACCATTACACTACTATGCAGTTGAAAGATTTTTAGTATGTCCCCTTCATTAACCTTTTGGCATCCGTACACATGGGCAACATTGTGTATTCCAGATATTTTTTGTCAATATGGTTGTCAGGTACAATACAAAATGGTCACGGCGGGTAATACCACTGGCTGTTGTCTGATCTGCTGCAACCACAAGAGATAACAAACTGAAAGCAACAGAGTTTCTTCAAACATGTCTTAGTTTATAAGGTCTGAAATGTAAATAGGCTTGTAAATCTTCTCCTGCCTAACATTTTAAACATATGTTTTAAATCACTTTGATATAGAAAGTTACGTATTTTGGAAGACCTAGTATTGGATTATATGATATATAATGATAGCACTGAAAATTACTTAAAGAAAACATTGTTGTGATATATTTACTTAATTTGAGGGTAATCTGGGAAAACAAGAAACCAAAACAGAGCTATAAATCATTGGAGTTTCCAGCCGGTATTGTAACATAAATTTGCAAAATAATTTAATAAAGCTGAAAAGCTAAAGTTTGATTTATCTGTAATTTAAGTGTTACATTTACAAGTTAAGACAAAAGAGAATAAGTTTTTTTTTCTAGAAAGCGGGCAGTGTTTTTCCTTGCCATGGAAAAAATGGATGTGAAATTAGCAGGGTAGAATATACACAGTTTACTAAAATTATTAAGATTTTGTTCTTTATTCTCCTTGAAAGTTACACTCTTGCTTTTCTATGCCCTTTATTCACACATCATATCCTTTGATATATAATTTCTTTTTTCTCTTCTAGTTCCTCCTCTTTTTCTTTCCGAGTCTGTTCTTGTCTCATATTTCCACCTTTGCTTTTCTGATTTTGTAATACATGTTTAAGATTGGCCTCTCCAAGTCTCCTGAGAATTTTGCTCCAGTAAGAACTGTATGAAAACCACTGTAATGTTATTCAAACACAGAAATAAATACTGTAAGAATCAAAATCCTTAGAATTTTGAGTGGCTAGAAATTGACTAGAAACTTGCCACACTGTAACCACGGAGCTCCCAGCAGGTGAAACCTGCCTGTGTTCTTTGGTAGGTTATTTACCTCACACAGGAAACAAAATACACTCTCTTGCTTGAGTAATTGAAATTTATTTAAAACTTTATTTTCCATCTTCCTAAATATTTATGTCTTCCTGCCACAAAATCCTTTGAAATCAAAGTGCAGTTGTAGCACCACTAAGATAATGGCCCTGTCAATACTGCTGCCATGTTTCAGCTGTGAAAACTGGGGCCTTAACTATTCTGCTTGAAACAAGTCTATCGATTATAAAAGAAGATGGGCATTACACTGTTTATATACTCAGCAACAATAACATTTATCACTGTTACTTTCACTGTAAGGTTTTTGAAAACATGTTTTTGTGTTTCTTAACGAAAGAAGACAAAAAAATAGAACATTTTGTTGTGAAACTGGTTTTCTAATTCTGCGTGTCGTCCCCAACCTAATTTTCATTTTCAATTAGAAAAACAGAATCCTGGTTCATCTGGACACGCTTGTTTGTATTGTTGATATTTGGGGCTCTGAAAAATTCTGGAAATTATCTCATCAAGGTAATAAGCTGATGTCAACAAAAACGTAACTGAAAAGTTTTCCAGTGTGTTTGGATCAGGGATTTAGTCTGATCATGCCTAGCTGTAACTTTTTGTACAAGAAGACTGAATCAGCTTTAATTTATTGTACGTTCCATGATAGAGCCCATCTTTTGTGTTTTTGTATAAATACTGAAATTTTATTTATATATAACTGAAGATAGTGGTCTAATACATTTGTTTGACATCATCTTCAGGATGTACATAAGTTCAAACACTAACAGAGTGCAAAAACCAAACAAGTCAACCAGTTATTTTTTTCTGCCCTTCCCCAAAACAGTAAAATAGTGTCTGTTTTCTAGCTCCTACCAGGTTAGTTATAAGTACGTAACAGAAAATAGCTAGTTGTGTTGTAACTCCTAAAAAAAGAGATTGCAATTTCCAACTAACATAATCTGAAGCAGCAAAAATTATGTACAGAAGTCATTGTAATAGGAACCCTAGGAATCAGGATCCCTATAGAGAGCTGGTGATGATGAAACTATTGAGAGCTAAGGATAATAAATACAGTAGCAGTTAGAGAGTCATTATTTTAAGAGAAAATTTCTTCCTGTTCTTTGATTTTCTTTCTCAAACTCCAGGGGGTTTGATCATGGCCATCGCTCTGGGTAGCCAGTCTTGAGAGTGTTTTTTGTTTGTTTGTTTGTTTGTTTGTTTTTTAATTAGGTGTGTTCACAATGAGTATAACAATGAATTAGGAAAACAAAACCCAAGTCTCAAGAGTGAGTCTATAGGAATATAACCCACTGGAAAGGGTTGTTTGGCTCACTCTGGCTTTCCTTCACACTGGTCTCCAACTGGAAAACCTTGCTTCTAGTCCTTCTCACCACTCTGTGATGTCTCCAGAGGAAAGCATGACCCTTCTGCCTTTGACTTCTTCCTTTTTCAAGACACCAGAATTCCCACAACTTTAAAAAATGGCTTTCTGAAGTTCTGCTTCTGCTGACAATGCCTCTACTCTAGGGAGCTAGGTACCTGCCTGGGTATAGAGAAAGATCAGAGAGAGGAAAAGCTTGTGAAGGGCCTGGTGCAGTAATGTTTTTTTGTTTGTTTGTTTGTTTGTTTGTTTGTTTTACCAGGTAGATTAAAAAGTGTTCTTCAGGATGAAGGTATAACTACCCTCACTTGGAGGAACGAGTAAGATTAAAAAGGGTGTTAGCTGCTGGACTGGTGCAGCCAGTTCCCAGCTAAGGTTAACATAGTGTGAGGATTCACTTAACTGTATTTTGGAAAGCTAGTTCAGAAGTAACTGATTGACTTAATTAATTTTGGCCAGCTATAGACATCAGTGGAGAGATTCAGTTCATCTACTTATAGATACATAAACATGAGACGTCTAAACTAGAACACTTGTCTAAGCATCTGGTACAATCAGGGAAGGAAACAGGGACTTCTTTCTCAGACACATGTTAAGACAAGATAAATTAATGTGACAAGGTATCTGTCTCTGTCTGCTATCTATAAAGGCAGCCTAGACAATCAATTCAGTCTAGATGCCATTTAGATCGTTAAAATTATGGAAAATGAATTTTTATTCTTTTTTGTGGGTTGCAGACATTATTTAAAATGATTGTATTCAACAATAGAAACAGATTTTAACTATAAAAATGAATAATGGCCACTGCCACAGATTAACAAGCAATGAAGCTGTGAACTAAAATGGTTGAAAACAGATAAATCAAAAAAGTGACAAGGAAATACTAAATACAAAAGTGTATGTTGTTCTGATCCCTAGAAAACACAAGAAATAGTGGGGCCGTGTCAGTACTCACAAGAAAAAACATTACTGTAATTATTTGCTTTTCCAGCCTATAACAAACATATTTAAGTTATATTTCTTAAAAGATGCTCTTTTCTGAAAACATGCTATCTTCTTTGCTGACAAGGAAAAAATCTGTGTTGTTTTCTATCTTAAAAGGGAAAAATATAACAGACAAAACATAAAGAAACAATTAGGCAGAGAAATCCCTGCCAGGGTAAGTGTAGAGCTTTAATTAAAATTAAACAATGGAGTAGTGACAAACTATTAGATTGGAGTCACTACAAACTACGATAATGTTACAGTATTTTCGTATTCCTTGTTAAAGCTCAGTAATTTGTTCCAGGTTTTTTTCAAGCCATGTTATCAGTGTAGAGCCAAAAGGAAAATATTCGTTCAAGAGACAATTTTAAACAGTAATGTATTTTGGAAAACTTTTTGTTTTTTTTTAATCAAAGGTGGGTCTATGCATTAGAGATTCTAAGGACATTTTAGAAATCTGATTAGGAACAATCTCAACACGTCATTTATCTATTTAGAAACTTACAGTAATGCATTGCTGCAATACCTGAGTAAATTACTTACATTAATATATTTTTGTAATGTTTGTAATGTAACAAATCACTATTATTTTAATGTTCCAGGAAGAAGACTGAGGTGTATCATGTTGGTTGTGATTTATCCCCACTAACTATAGACATCTCAGACTTCAGCATTCCAATGTGCCCTCACAGTTTAGCCTGCTTTCTAATCCACCGTGACAGCGCAATTTCCCTTCCCATGAGAGTGAAATTCATCCTACCCAAGACACTTATCTGAGGACGGGATAAAATTAATACCTGTTTCCTTCCCATGACTGAGCCAAGGTGACTAGTTTACGGTCAGTTGTAGTGCTGAGATGAAGGAAGTTAAAAGGGAAATACTATTTTATGTGACTTGCTGGTATCAGACGGGAAGTTAATATCAAGCTGAGGTTTGAAATACAAGCACACCTTTTCAGTTTTCAGATCATGTGTCTTGAACTAGAAAGTGCTTCTCAAAGGCTCTCAATATGAGGTTCATTTGTACTAACGGCCAAGAGCAAGTATCTTATAGGCCTGTGGCCTGGCACTTTCAACAATCTGAATTGGGTTTTGCAGAGCAACTGGAAGCTTTTCAGTGAAAATTAGATAACTTGTGATTATTTTGAAAAACTTTTGCTTTTTGGTTTTGTTTTTTATAATGAAAAATGTCAGAAAAGTTGTGATATGCCTTGAAGAATAATCTATTTATGAGGATAGGAAAAAAGGTCAGAAAAATATACAAGGAACACTAAAATATGCTATCTAAGTACAAAGATTTCACCTAACTTACCCCAGGCCACAGATGCCATCACTACTTCAAGATAATTTCACTTCTCTTGTATGTATCAGTGATACAA
>VYXH01009249.1:28258-50929 GCA_013397275.1 Burhinus bistriatus | reverse complement strand
AAAAAAAAAAAAAGAAACCAAGTTGTGTGTTTCATGTCCTAAACAGGATAAAGTGACTGCAGAGAAACACCATGAGAGCACAGCTCTGCTATGCAAACAGTTCACAGTATTTCAGCCACCCACAGACACCCTTAGCAGCATCCACGTCAGTTTTGGCATGAATCAAACAATTCTGCCCCTACAGATGGCATTGACACTAAGTTTATTCTTTAAACATTAAAACATGTAGGCCACAGAGGTGAAAGAGGTGAACGCACATCATTTTGGTTACAACCACCTGACCTGCCTTCTTTAATACTCTGACATGTTAAGGTAATGCTAAAATTAACCAAATCCCTGTACAATGTGGCTGAGATAACACTATCTAAGTAACTACTATATTCCAGGATTACATGAATTGTGTGTTCTAGATAGACAGTACGTAGATTTGTTCAATATAAGAAAATACCTTAGCTATACTTAAAATTTACTTCTTACACGTGACATGAGCTAGCCTGCATCACTGCTGATGGTCCAGAGGTTCAATGATTGCTGAATGTGTTACATGGTGTTATACATAGTAGTTATTTTAATTTTTTCTGCCAAGACCTGTTTTTTTCTGATTCCTTTGTTTGTTGAAATAAGATGGTGATGCCTGTAAAGGGATCAGCAATAAGAAAAGTGGTGTTCTGTATAAATGCACCTAAATATCTTCTAGATTAAAAAGTATTTATTTTGTATGGAAGTACATGAATTCAATCAATCAGATCTAACACTCTTCTCAGTTATAGAGATGAAACATTGTACTTTCTTTAGGGTATTATTATTCCAGGAATGCAGAGCCTCATAATCATTACTGCAATTATAAAGCAGAGCTGTGCTTGAGCATTTGGCTGCTACCAGGAAAAGGAAGATGTGGGTAAGGAGCACGGTGATCAGTCAGGGATTATAGTGCACAGAATGACATCATGACTCCAGCTTTACCATTTCAGTTCCTGGCATCCTCAACTGAATTGCGGTCCTCAGACCATTAATTAGCAATGTGTTTCAATAACTTGACATGCCAGACAAGTCTAGAAAGCAGTAACTAAACCCTTGTCTTGTAAATTGGGTAAAGCTCAGTTCTTGCTCTCAAAGCAGTGTTTCTCTCACCTAAACTAATGGTGTTCATGTTAGAAATGTTAGAAACAGAATAAAAACAGAGAAAAGATGAGGAACATGAAATATAAAAATGAAATTTATCTTGGTTATTTCCATTGGTTTTCAGTGAACTAGTTCTCCAAAGTGCAGGTACAGGAATCCACAGCTTAATATGTTGTTTTTTAGCTAGGATGAAACAACCCCAGCCTACCAGATAACGCCACTTTATACTGGTAGACAGCCTTGCAATTATGTTATATTTTACTAAAGCAATAGAGTACCTGATGTTAATCACTTTTGCTTGGGAAGATTTGCTTTTTCTTTATGTTAATCTGGAGAAGGCATCACTAGAATTTTGGGAAATAACATTATTTCAGTAGGTTGAAAACTCAGAGGCAATTTCACAGCAATACAGCTGTGGAAGCAGGCCTTGCTAGGCCTAAAATCTGGTCAAGGGCACAGCAAAGTCGCAAGCAAGAGGTGGACAAGATAAACAGATGTACATTGAGGCCACAGGGCTGCAGATCCTGAGTTAGGATCCTCTCCGGGTCCTCTGCACCTGCAGAGATGCATCTGCTAGAACAAAGTTCCCTTTTATGCAGATGTTGCTCTGCCATATTAGGCCCCTTCAAAAACCAGTTTGTACGTGCTCCAAATGTGTCTAAGCCCTAGTACCTTTTCTTTAAATCAGAGTTCGTACTCATAGAGCGCCGAACCTCCATTGCTCTGTGCTCTCTCCTGTACCTGTAGAAATAATTCACTTCTGCCTGACCCAAATCTGCAAAATAGACTGGGTATTTATTCCACAACACAGTAACCTTTGCACTTTATACAGGCGTGTTTGAAAGACTCTGAGAACTCTTCTCTTGTTCCTCAAGGAGAAAGTAGAGAAAAAAGTTTTTAAATAAGGCTTTAATATCTAATTGAAAAATAATCTAGCTATACATTTTTCTCAGGTATTGTTACTGGTAGGATGGTCCTTGTTGTTAGCTTATTATTACCAGTTTATTGATAAAAATTCCATTGAAATGTAGATTCTCCTCATTCTAAAGATTTGGAAAAATATTGGAGAAAATGAATGATTAAGCAGTCATGCTAAGTCTATTTTCAGAGAGATTTGTTGCATGGTTGTTTACATGTATACATACATATGAAAGTACACGTCTACAAACTACATACTCAGTAAGTTTTTTCCAACAGGTTGTTAAATTTGTTCATAAACTACTTGTATATCTTGCTTACTGTGGGTGTATATAGCTGACTGATTTGTATAATTGATGCAACTATGCATAACTTAGGATTCAAACCATGTTTTCATTCTGCATGCATGTTCCATTTTCTAACTATTTAAGAAGAGCATCAATGTAGCTGAATGAATATGCTAAATTACTGAAATGTCTTATGAGTAGGAAAGTAATAATAATATAGCCCAGATACAAGATTTGTGAATGTTTGTCATTAAATGCAGAGTTAAAGTGCTGTCAAAACTCTAACACCATATTCTGAAATGTGGGCTTACTTTAAACACACAGTTTTCCTGTGTTTTCACAAGAATGAGATCCAGTTCCCAAATAATAATAGGTCATGTTAAAATAAAGAAGCTTATCTCCAGGAATAAATTAATAAATGGAGGAAAGTCAAAGTACAATTTCTCATATAAGATTTTCATGCAAAAACAAAAACACATTACAAAGAGAAAGAAATCAGGTGTTGACAAGAAATTATATGAAACTCAATATACGTTGCATGCACCATAGAAGCAACTAACTTGCCCTATAGTCCCTTCAGCCTCATGAGAACAAATCTCTCCCTAGTAGCTCACTGTACTACTAAGAAAAAAGATTTCCCTAACCTTGAAGCATCAGGTTTATGTCTTTTACTGTTGGTAGAAAACAAATTTGATTTCATTCCTTTAATAGTAATGCTTGCTTGGTTATGGTAAGGCTTGTTGTAATGTTTGTGAGGAGTGTACATATGGTCATATTAAGTACATTAAATATCTCCAAATTATTTTTAAATACATAGAAGAAATTAATATACTAACAAACTACTTAGTAAAGATGTTTGCAACCATAATGACCTAAACAATGCAAAATATATTTACGTATGTATTTCTAATGTCTTTTACCAGATCAATTTGGATGATGGGTGAAGCCAGATAGGCTTTCGTCCACATAACTCCTCTGGTCCTAATGCAGAACAGAGAAGCCCCAAAGCTATATATTAAAGTGTTTTGGAAGGAATTAGGGAAATCTGCAGAAGAGACAGTCAATGGAAGTTACAGAGACAGGTCAGTCAGTCCCTAGATCACCAAATGGCTGAAAACACAAGGTTTACTTTGTATATTCACTTCTTCATTACTCTTAGTGGCCACGCTGGGTATGGGATATTCAACTTGAGGTTTAACTGCCTGTGGAAGAGCAGTTGGTCTCCATCACTTTAAGGCTTGCCTGTTCTGCGCTTGGACCCAGAGAAGTTATGTGGATACATTTTGTTTGTTTTAACACATCTGCCTTATAAGTTCACCATGTGATTTAATTTTTGAGAAGACACAAATTTATTCATATTCATGGACTACAAAGGCCTCTGTACAGTGCCTATTCCCAAGTAAATAGTTTCAGTCTACGTAGTTCTTATTTTCATTATGTAAGCAATCCCACAGGTCTGATCATACTCTTCATGCTTTCCTAGTTCTGTTTTGCCATTTTAAGATGGCTGACACAAACAACACATTTATATGAAGCAATTTATATATTAGCTTAATTAGATTTTCCTCTTTTTTTGCTATTTTTTTCTAATAAATCATAATGGTCTACTTATCTTTTCAGCTGCTTAAGTATTAAGCTGATGTTCTGAAATAGCTATACACAGTGACAATTGGAGCTTTTTTTTTCTCCTGAATGGCAATCCCATTTACAGCAAATTAATGTTTATATATAGTTAGGGTTTTTTCCTTGCCACTGAGTTTATTACTTTGAATTTTCTACTACTGACTTACAGTTGGCATTTTTCACCCAGTACCAAAATATCTTTTCCAACTTCTTCTGGTCACTTCTAGATTTTCCTGTTCTGATTAATTCGATACTGCCTTTAAACTTTATTTCATTCAAAAATTTTCTGTAGTAGATGAATGATATATTGAATGCAATGAATTCTGCTTAGTCTTAACATTAATATAGGGTGATAAAGTTCTTTCATTAGGATGTATTTAAACTTCACTCCTCTTGTTAAACTCTGCAAGCTATTCTTAATAAATCTTAACTTAATACAGGGAATGCAGTATTCTTTCTGTTTATGACAGAAAACAAAAGCAGTGTTTTCAGGAAATGTCCCTTCAATACCGTAGCTTCAACAAACCTTATTTTATGTATACAAAGTGATGAAAAACAAAGCAAATTCTTTCAGTTCTGAATATTCCTTACAAAACAGACTAACTTCTCCAAAACCTGTTCAGGCTTACATAGTGGCAGACATACCTTCTCCAATTAATTAAGCTTATTAGCAAAGGATATTTCTCAATTGTTTATTCAATTGAGTGTGAAAAAGAATTCAAAGTGTCCCTATAGTAAAAATAAAGGGTTTATTTTGTGCCATAAATAAAATGGCTTTGACTGTGGTTATTGTAATCTGGAAATTATTTCATGTGCGAATCTTTGAGAATTAAACATTTGCTTCATAAAAGTTATAGCTAGGTAATAAGATAGAAAAAAATGCAGTTTTTGAGAAAATGTAATAAGCATTTCAGCTTCAGGTGTTCATATTGCAGTTGAGTGTCAGTCACAGTTGCAGCTCAGTAGAAATTAAATACAAATAGGCTTGCCAGTAAAAATAAAGTGCTGAATATATTTTTTACATTTTTAAGCCTGAAACAGGAAAGTTCAGAAAAGTCCAAACTGCTTCCATAAGTCCAGGACTTTCAGGTAAGGAGCAAGTCTGCTTGTACATACTTTCCCCAAAACATCACTTGGTAAACTAGAAAATGAACAGTCCATTACATTGAATCTGGTGGCATATCAGGGCAGCATAGAGTGTGCCTTATTCTGCTGCTATTATGTATCTGGTCAACTGTGAAAACACTGTGCCTAAATTCATACCAACTTGCTTCAGGAGACTATGTGTCTGTGTGTGTGTCTGTGTGTGCACGAACGTGTATGTGGAGTGCCTATATGGCTTGTAAAACGTACAAAATCTGCAAGCAAAGTGCTTCTTAAAAACACTGTGTGCATTTCCCAGACTACTTTCAAAGCACTGTGAAATCTTGAGGCCACGCAAGAAGTGACTTTTTCACTACAGAGCATGAGATTAGCAATTTAAAATGGATATAGCTTTCCATATCCAAACTCAGTTTTATCTGATATAAAAAATAGAAATCTAGCCAATAGCTGTACTGAAAGCTGTTTGAAAGGCAGATGATCAGCTTTCTTTGTAAACAATAGTATTCAAACAATACCCTGTTTATTTATGGTTCCAAAGCACCAGTATGTTTATACTTTTCTCAGAGCAATCACTATCAAGTACCTCTGCATGTCTGAGTTTTTGTTGTTGTTGTTGTTGTTTTGATTTTTTTGGTTTTGTTTTTTGTTTGTTTGGGAGGTTTTTTAATTTTGTTTTGTGGTGGTGTTTTTACATTTATTATACAATAACTATGTCAGTCTTTAAAAACTAACATGGGATTTTTGTCTATGGGCAAAATGATTAAGTTCTATTAATTCAGTGCTTTAAGGCAGTCAGGTAAGAGGGACTTTTTATCAAGAGATTATAATGCTATTCCAGGAATTTTGTGTGTCATTATTACAAAACAAAACAAAACAAAAGACAATACAAGGAAAACAAAAATTTCAGGGGAGGTAGTAGAGCGTCTATTTGCTGAATTCTTAAAATAGCTGGAGTCTTTTTCAGAATTTTTATTTATTTCCAGACTGGCACATTCTTTTTTCCAAAAACTAGTTTAAAACCTCCTCATGCTTCTAAAGAGCTCATGAAATTTCTCATATAAAGCAGAGCAGATCTTAACTATTACCTTTTATTTTGTACTAAAACAACAGGAAACTGTAGGCTTACAATTTCTGTCATTAATTCCCTTGGTCTCTTAAATAATAATTTGTAAAGTGAACAACTAGGGAATATAATTTAAAGTAAATTTCTTACTGGTATCACATAACCTATTCCTTTCTATGCGTAGCCTCCTGAGGCCCATATTTTCATCTTGGAGACATAATGTGTTGATGACTTTCCAACAACAGCATAAAAAAAGACTGAATTACTAAAAAAAAAATATTTTTAAACTTAGTTCTTCGGAGCACAAGGAAAAATCACAACACACCTTAATGTCTAGTGGAGAACAAATGCGTAAGTATTGTTATTGAAATTGTTAAAAACAAAGTACATTATATTCAGGTATCCAGTTTGGGGATTTACTCTTTTATCATTTTCCAAATATTCTGATTTATTATTATCAAATAGGAAGGAAAAAATGGAAAAAAAGCATGGAGAAGCTACTCCAAGCAAAGAAAAATGCTGAAATAGATACTTTACTATTTTCTAAGCTAATAAATCTATTTAGCTTCCTTCCAGCAGGACAGTCATTTTAACAGCTAGTCCGAAAATGGCCCACTACCCCACTGGTTTCTACTGAGATGTGGGAGTTGTTCACCTGACAACAGAAATCATCAGGTCTGTGTCTCAACAGTCATACTGAAAATACAACATGGTGTACAATGTTTCCAGTGACCTTAACAAACCAGACAATGCTTCATATTTTTAATTGCTTATTTCATTTTATCACTGTTTAACAAAAATATAGTTTTGATGATTTTCACTTTGCTGGTGTTAAGAGAAGGAAGAAAATCTGAACCTTGGAAACCATTCTTCCTATAAAATTGGATGATATAATCACATGTTTCACATGCTAAATATTTATACAGAAAATGCAGGAACTTGGTCTTGAATTTGTGTCTCAAAACATAGAGAAAGACATCAGTACATAAAGATTGCCACACGAATCAGAAAATAGGTCCATGTAAATCCATATTGCATCTCTGCTCAGTGGCAGATGCCTGGGGAGATGATAAGAATCAGGAAATGTGTTGTAATCTCATAATGTATAATTTCCAGGACAGTTATGTCATCAGCTCAAATCAGCAGGTTTAGTACAACATAACCTCGAGACTGCATCCAAACAACAAAGTTTAACAGGCAGTAGAAGAACATGTTCTTCATAAAATTTCTCTTTTTGAATTCATTAATAATGTTGTAACCCCCCGCATCCAGCAGAGTGGTGTTAACAATGAGCTGTTCGAAAGGTGCATCCTGTTGTCTGGTTTACTTGGCTCTTCCCTCCCTAGATTGAGAGAAATCAATTTTTTCCTACATTCTGCTTCTGCCCATACAGGTTTGTGACTATTTTACCCTCAAACCCTTTTATTCCAAGCTGATGAAGTCTGCCCTCATGGGTGAGCAATTCCGTATCTTCTGGCTTTCTCTTTAACATCTCTACTTCCACTATTCTTTCTTTGAGAAGGAGAGACCAACACTGCAGTCAGCTTTCTTTATTCTCTTCCTTAGGATGACTAATATTTAAATTGCCATTTAGTTGATGTTAGCAGAGAACTGTGACTCCAGTGATTTGGAGATATCTTTGCTGAGCGATGACAATTAATTTGGATGTCATCTTACTAGGTGATGATAATTAGACAAATCAGCAGGCAGGAAGTATAAAAACATCAAACAGAAAAGATAGAGCACATTCTAAAGACCAAATGTATATTGCAGAAACTCAAAACCAAAGGTTGTTGTTACTTGTCACATCTGCATGCACGTAACATATTACCTTAGTGCTTCCCAAGCCGAGTATCATTCAAAAAAGTGCCACAGTTCTGTACTGATCTCCTGTCTTATCTGGTCCCAGAACTAGGGCTGCTGCCTCCCTGTCACCTGCCAAGCTGGGACATGTCTGGCAGAACGCACTGGACTGCTGGGAATCACTGGCTAGGCTTTGGGGAAGAAACAGTAGCTACTAGAGTGCTTAAACTTACATACCTAGCGCTTTAAAAGCGAAACAACTAAAAGAGTTGGCGATGGTTAGGGACTGACAGGTCTGACGTTATCATAGAGATTTCTTCCTCTTTTTCTGAGGTCTATACACTCCAATATCAACGAATAATCTTACATGTCTACATATACTGGGTCACTCTAAGATGTCATAGTAACAAGTAAAAATAAAATCGAAGCACTTACTCCAAACTAATTAAATTGCTTAGACATTCAAACATTTCCCTCTAATCTGGGTGTGAACAAACTGCAGAACTGGATCCAAACCTCTGATGTTAGCATTACCAATCCTGAAAACTATTTTTTTAAATAGTTGTAGTTTTTTCGTGACAGGTGGACTTCAGCTTTTTCTCATGTTTTCAAAAGATCTGAACTAATATGAAACCAAGTTGTTGCAATAATATAAATAAATCTTCTGATATTTTCTAAACACAATGTTTTCAAGTTTTTTAATTCACTTATCAGCTAAGATTAAGTTTAAGCTTTTGTTTTCTAATCTCAACTATTTTGTTCTGATACTGAATCTAGCAATATCAGAATCTAGCCTTATCATACATACAAAACTTAGATAATTACATCCTGAAGTGAAATATGTGGTTTTATGTTATATGACACATGGGAAATCAAATTTTGGAGACTCATCTTGTCATCAGTAGATATTGACAAGACATAACAAAGAATTGTCCTGGAGCTATACGATAATTTCTACTGAGGAAGAGCTTCAGTTTGTTATAGAGATACTTTTTTTTCTTTCTGGAGAGCAGAAAAGTTACAGAAAGAATCCCCCTCCTTTTACCAAGTGGATATAATGAACAGATGAAGGAATATTTAACTGTATCACTTACCAAGATTGGACTTTCACAGCAATCCAAAGACTGTCTTGATAGAGTACTTTGTGTGACTTCAACCTTACCATCAAATGATGTCCTCTTTTTGACATTTACTTTCTACTAAAGCTTACTCTCCTAACTTGTTAAAAATGGTTAAATAATGAAAGGCATGCAGTCAAGCTACTATTCAGTTGATATTACCATTTTGATTTAATTTGAATACAAATAATGTCATTACTTGTAGTGAAGTTTTTACATTGGCTATTATTATGACTGCAAATCTCACCACTGTACTTTATCATGGGGCTGAGAAGACCATATAGTCTTAACGATCATCAGAAACATTAGTAAACAAGTTAGGTGGTGCCTATAATTGCTCTGAAATGCAGACATTTTAAAAGAGTGACCAGACAGTAATAATTATTTTGATTTAATCCACCAACCAGGAAACTCTTCTCCATCAGGAGTAAAGTACTCACTTCTTATATGAAAAAGTTAGAAAAGCAATCTGTTCCTTCAGCTGTGGTATTATGATTCCAGATGAAACAGGTCACTGAATAAGCGTCACTCTATGTTGAATTTAAGTTTCTTCTCTGAAACCGTCTGGCACAGACTTCAGTTCCTGGAGCTGTAAAATATCTTAATTATACATTACTTTTTAAATATAGTTGAAAACAAAATGTAACCTAGTAAAATATTTCATTATGTTAAAAACTCTTGGCAAAAAATTAGGATTTTTCGTGTGTGTCAGGAACAGACTGCAAACTAACCTTCTAACAGAATATCTTATACACATATGATTAAAAATAATAACTATATGAGTTCCAAACAACATGTAAGAATTCTCTTTCATTAAATTACACATAACCAACAATGAATTGAGTTAAAATTGATCTCTTTATGATATAAAAGCTACTTTGGGGTTCCTATAAATTTCAGTCAGTCCCCTGTGATGTATTGATCAAATTAACATGGTTAGTATATTCTATATTTGCTCTTTTGCTAGCAGGAAATAGTCTGACACAGATTGTAACAGTATTTGTCAGAAACCTCAAAAGATAATTTTCTCTGCCATCAACAACTGGTATACATTTAATTAACAACATTACTACAATACTTCATTGTTATTAGTTAAAATTCCAGTAATGATGTATCGATTTATGTGTTGGAAATGCAGAAAATATAAATGTAATTTCATTTATTCATGTAGTTGAATTCACATAAATGTAAATACACATAGTGTAGCCAACAAAGTATCATCAAGTAGAGAAACACTTTAGGAAGTTGCTGGTTGTGCACCACAATCTGTTTCCATGCAGAAATATGTTCTAGTTCCAAGTGAAGTTCCATGTTCCCAGCATGGGAATGGAAAGATGGGAGCAAGACAACACATAGCTTATAGACATAAGATGACTCTTTACTAGTTTGGTGCATTACAATGCAGCTCCTATCCAACTAGTTACTCATCTGGTCCCCAAGCAACGCAGATTTGTTAGACATTTGGACAAAGCTCTGCTTTATCAGGCAATGGGGAGTCTTAACAGTCAGCTGTGCAATGTGTTGAGGGAAGCACTGTTGTGTCCCTTTATTTGGGTGACAAACCAGCCTTCCATGTAATATTTCATCAGCAGTAAAGCTCCTAAAAATGTCTCAAGTTGAGGAAGTGCTGTAAAAACAATCTAGCTACTTCCATTTACCCTCAGGAAGATAGCTAAGCAAGCAGCTTCCATAAGTGTTCTACAAGTGTCTAAAGACATTTGCCACCCATCTCCCTGGATCCAGCTGTTACTTTACCTCCTCATCACACAGCCAGAGCCCTGCTTATGCTCTAAGCCATGCTTAAGATCTGTTTTATTCTACTTCAGCTGGACCAATCCCTGTATTTCAGGTGAACTAATTCAGGTATAGTAAGTGATACAGGTATACTAATTCACAGCAACACACTGCAAGATGCTGTGTACATTCAGCTGCTCACTGAGGTTTCAGCCGTATTTGCAGTAAAGCACAGGCAGTGTGTTAGTTAACAAAACTGAAACCGTTGACAAAACTGAAATATTTGACAAAGCTTTCCAGTACCTGAAATAGTCAAATTTTCCATATTTTCTGTTCTGCAGTTGATATTAAGCACAGCTTCTCCTCCTGTTGTCTTTCCTGAGGATTCCAGTTGTAATACTGGACTTCATTATGATATCAGAGAAGATAAATTGTTCATTGAGTTGGAAGCTGGGTACTGTCCAGGAACCAGTGATCATGAAATGATCAAGTTCAATATGAGTAAACAGAGAACAATCACAACCGACTACACATCCCTGATGCTTCAAAAGAGCTGAAACAAAACTGAGTAAAAAAATTAGCAGAAAAATATAGAGAAAATCTGAATGAAGCAGGGGAGTGGTTGGCAATTTAAGAGTTTATTAAATAATTCACCACAATCATGAGAGAAGACGGCTTTGGCTAAAGGTCCATCCTGATTCAAGGTTAAATTAAGGTAGTTACGACATACGGTAAAATAGAAAATTCCAATATATTACAAGAAAAATGTTAGATGGTATTCAGTTAGGAGCTGTGGAAGACAGAAAATGCAAAAACATTCCTAAAGATATCAGGGCTATCAAAAATAAGGAACCATGAGAAAATCAAAACAATACTTCAGCTTTGTTTTTCAATTGGGTTGATAAAATCACCTATGCCAATGCAGAAAAGAAAGAAATATGCAATAAAATTTTCTGAATATAAAGAGAGCCACAAGGCAATATACTTATAACACATAAACACAATAAGACACTATACCATGAAGGATATAAACTGCACTCAGGAGTTCCTAAAAACTTGGATGAGCAAATCTGTGTAACTTCTGTTCACTTTTGCTAATATTTTTAATATTAGAGAGCGCTTTTAGTTTATCTGAAAGACAACTTGGGAGTGAATTAATCCCATGAAAATAAAGAAACTCTCATAACAGAAAATAGTTCTTATTTGTAGAAACTTTAGGGAAGAAAACTATTTCATAAAACAAGGTCTGGAAGATGAACTCAGGCAAACTCAAACTAGAAATAAGACACCAAATTTAGAAATCAATAATAATTAAAACATGGATATTGTACAGGAAATGAAGAATTTTCCATTTCTTGATTCTTTGAAGTAAACTCAGGATATTTCAGTATGATACAGTTTTGTGAAAGAAAAGTTGTTGCACTCACTCCTGGATGAAATGCTAGAACTCTGTTTTACACAGGAGATCATATTGCATGCTCAGGTGGTTCTTTGTGGACATATGAATTTGTACATCAGAAAAGTTACATAAAAAACGTGTAATTTTATATAGATTACTGAATACACCTTATATAATCAACATTTACAACTAAGTAATGTAATTTTTTTTTTTACCAATTAGTATTTGGAATTGGAAAGAAAATTTATTCTTTAGTTCTCCTCAGTAGCTTGAGAAGTAAACAGAAACACTCTCGCTTTGGATGAGTAGGTTCTCAATGACTTGAAGAACACCAATGATTTTACTATCAAAGCAGAATAATCCATGGGTTCATTAGATACTCTTATTTTTGCATGTATGTATGCAAGCTTCCTTTCAGCACTATTTTACTAACATTCTATATTTGGACGAAAATACTAGAGATTTTTGCCTGAAATGCATGACTAAAGGCAGATTTCCCAGACTGGCAGCAACTGTATAAAACATATATTTCTCCTGTCACACAAATGACCAGTGACAGTCTGTGTCTCCTGAGTGATAAGTAGTAGCCTGCCTGTTGACCAAGTTGCCTTAACTTATATGTTGGCCAAAGCTTGTCCTCTTTCAGCATTACAGACCTTCTGGACAAAATCCATCTGGCAGTTTGTCAATGTGTAGGGCTATCAAGGAGACTCAGAGCAAGGCAGATCTACAGGTACAGTTTACAGCTTTCCAAAAGCAGGGTCAGGAAAAATAAAATTTAATTTTTTATTCTTAGAAATTTCTTTCAGCTACCTGTTAAAAGATACAGCGAATGGAGTTTATTCCCCAGTACAAAAAAAAAAAAAAAAAAAAAAAAAAAAAAAAAAAAAAAAAAAAAAAAAAAGCCGTGTGTTGTATGAAAGTTTAACAACTGTGTACAATAAAAATAGAATTTTTAGTCTGCCTTTCAGCTGTCTCACACTTTGACACACTTCTCTGTGACAGAATCTCAGCAATCACTTTTCTTACTATACTTTAACCATTTTGTCATGACGCTCTACTGTCCTGTCCTCCCATATGAGCAAATGCATCTATTTTTAGTGTTTTCTCTAAATTAAAACATAGTTTAAAAGTTTCAGGGGTTCTTTGTGGCTTATTAGTTTAGCTTGTTGGGTAAGATAAGTCTCAAGGTGATTACAAACCAGACTGTATTAATAATGTTACAAATGGAAACAATAATGAAACAGTCTGCTGGAAAATCATCATGAATTGGCTTATAGCAGCCAAGTTGTAAATAATGTTATAAAATGAGGATTTTAAACTCACAAAAATATTTGAGCAACAGAACAAAATAAAAGCCTAAAAAATGTAATTTAGCATAAAATGAAGTAACTGTTCCTAGGAGACAGACAAATTTTCTTTCAAACAGTGTAATAACTGTTAGATTTTGTCACTCATAGTGACAGACTGCTAATGAATTAGAAGATTATAATGTCCTATACGTACTCAGGTAACATGTTTCTGGAAAAAAAGAAACACTCATGTTTTAGCTTGAATACAATTTTAATTACATAGTAAGGTCTCATATTGCCACTGCCTCCCTTATCCTGGATTTAGAAAACAAGGCTGAAGCAGAAAGTTCTTTCAAGTTTGGAGCAAAGGAATTATTCTGCTCTATACAGCAGCAAAGTAAGGCTTTCTGCTCTGCTACCCATAAGGTAGAATAGATACTACAAGTCTGGGATACAGAGAAACACTGTTCCTGGCAAAAGCTTAATGTGATAGCAGAGAAGTCAGAGACTATCAAAACGCATCTCTTCCGTAATAAACATTATTTCAATGAAAATGAAAAGTATCTTAATCTATATCTTCAGAGAAACTTTGATTTTCAGCAAGAAGTCAGATACTACTACTACTACTACTTATTATTATTATTGTTGTTATTATTATTAATTTTTATTATTATTTACTTAAAATTTACTTGTGGTGCATTGTAAGAGTGACAGTTGGGCTTTCTCATTTGTTTCTTTTATATAGATTCTGCTTTCTAGTCTAGTCTTTCTGTGTCTTCTATGAAGAATGTGAACTCACTTCTTAAGAAATATATTATGGGAGCTGTATTAAATTCTTAAAATTACCTCCTGTGCATATCTGTTGTCCATTTTTTTCAGTTAGCCATTAGACAACTAAAATTGTTACGTGTCAGTTAAGCTGGTTCATATTGACAGAGTTTTGTTGATTTTCATCTGTGAAAGGTCTGCTCCAGTATTTCAGAAAATCATTGACTGAAAACCCGGACCAAAATCAGTGGTTAACTCAGTATATTCAATATAAACTAAATGTCCTCTTAAAAAGGGAATTCAAATCTCTTGGGCTGAAAAGAGAACATTAAAAACTAACAAAGTATTTGGACTCATCAGTGTTCTCTGGAAAGTAGATTGAAGGGAGAGAGAAGAAAAATTCTGGGGTTTTTGTTATTCTTTAGGCCTCATGGGTATTTTATAAACTTGATGGCTACACATAATTTTTAAACTTTATGTTTTTAAACTTTATGTCTGTAAGTGAAAATATAATTGAAGTTTGTTTTTACTGTGTTCTGAAAGAACATTTTTTCACATAAGTGTCCAGACTTTGTATTAGTTTCCAGGATACCAGAGAAAGGGCTTGTAATTAGCTGTGTTTTTTTTTTTAAATTGCACAATTTAAAGAAAATGTGTTCCTCTCAAGCTAAACTTTCAATAAGAATAAACATATACTTGTAAAAACAAACCAGTTGCTGTGGCAACTATTTCCCACTGTCCTCTAAAACCCACAAATGATGGAAAATACAAACACATAAACTAAAGAAGCTGTTTAATATATTAAGAGGTGATTTTTTAATATGGCATTGCAGAGGAAGTCATTCAAGAAACACATTACTTCGATGTTAAACAATAGGTAAAAAATAAAAATAAAAAAGTGAGGAGAATGATTATTTGGGCTAAATTGTAAGTTCCAAGCACTACCTCAGTTTTACTCAAACCCAAAATCTTTTGTAAATACATTTAAGCTTCTATTTTCAGTGATTTCTCATATAAACTTATAATCATANAGGTGTGACCCCTCTGTGCTTTTCGTCTTCCAACCCTCCAACTGGGCACACAACAGAGTTAGCTGGCCTTGGTTGTTATAGCAGTAAGTATAAGCAAGAGCCTCTCTGCATCCCATTCCTTGGCATCAACTATAAATATGGGTTGTATCACTCCGAGAGTGAACAGTTTTCTGCACAACATGCTGTTAATTTTAGCAGTTAGAAGAAGCCTGGCTAAAAAGTAAAGTTACTAAACAAAATTGGTCCTGTTTTACCTCACCAGGACAGAGAGGTAGTTACCCTCTCATGAATTTGCTTTCTCCTGACAGCTGAGGAGATCATACTTATAATACAGCAAGTAGTATAACGCTTAGTAGTAATTAATAGTCTGAAGATCTAGTAAACTGATAAAAGAAGCAAAATACACAAGAAGAAATCTGTACCTAAATTTTCTAACTTTATGAATATAAGGAGTTTTTCAAGCATATGAAGAATTAAAGGAATATTAATAGTGGTATTGATAACGAATAGTGGGCTGAAGTGAGTACAAATGATGCCAAGAAGACAGACATTCTTAATAAGTATCTTTGGTCTACATTTGAGAAAAAGACAGAAAAGGTAATTTTCTTATGGTGACGAATAAACTTTGTGTTCCAACAGACAACAAAAAGAAAGTGGAACATCACCTAAGATCTCCAGGTGATGATATATGTTCTTGACTTAGCAGCTGCTAGGTTTGGAGTAACTTGAGAATTTTTTGGTTCAGAATATATTTTTGCCAGAAATTTCAAATTCTGGTTTTCAAGCCCATAAACTGAGGGGCTGCTAGGACTTTTAAACTTATTGGTTTACAAACAAATTCCCCAAAAAGCAGCTTTCAAAAATCCAGGTTTCCCAAGGAAAATTTCCATAGAGTCAGGTCTAGCCTTCAGCAGGCCTAGCCAAGACATTCATAATCCATGGTTCCACTACAACACCTAGAGAAAGACCACAGGGAAGAATGAAACACTGGGTCTCCTGTAGCCTATGAGAACGGCTAGATGGAAGTCTTAGAGTCCTGAAAGCCTTTCAGGCTACTTTAGAGCCCTGCATTCTAACCCTTGAAGTTAAAACAATTTTGTGGATCATTTCAAAATACAAGTAAAATAAAAATAAATAAAACTTCTTACAAGTTTTTACATGGATTTCTTACATTAATATTCTTAAATACCATCATTTATTACATGTGATCATGCCCTGTTGCTTCTGCTCGAAACTGTCTGGCAAACAGACACTAACAGAATTTTATATTTATGAATTCTTTGCAAGAAAATATGTATTTTTCTACACTTTATACTATATAAAAAGAGAATTACTTTTTCTGATTATAGTTTCAGGCATGTGGTCATTTCAAAATCCAGCTAACCAAAATTAAAAGCAAAACAAAACCTTTTTTTTCCTGAGCTATGATATTTTAAACTTCCTCATTATTGTTTCACACAAAAAAAGAAAATGTCTAGCTGTCTAGCAATGAAAATTCAAATATTTTTCCTTGTTGTTATGATTACTTCAAACTACAGAAGTTTCCGTAGGTAGTATTTAAAACTCATTTCTCACATGGTCTAAGTACAGATCAGTAAAAATGATAACCAGACAAAATAAAAGCTGAAGGGCAAAACATCTTACTTTATGGTGTGGCTGTTTTTTATGCATTATCAGTGTAAATGGTATTTATTGATTTACCTGGTTTTCTAGCTTGATTTCCATAAAATCAGATCATACTTAAATTGGATTTAGCGATATCTTCAAATTAACTTGAGTTTGGGTAAGTACATAATATTTTTAAATGATCAAGAACAGAAACAATGAACATGAGAAAATCTGGTAACACCATAAAAATGTCAACATTTTAAGCTATTCTTCTGATTTACAGCATATAGGGCAGCTAATGCTCCAGCTGATTCTGTTCCTATATAGCTAAGTTACTCTTTAGTTTTGCAGCAGCAAAGCTTTAAACTTGTTTTAAGTGGACAAACTGCAAGCAATTTTTCTTTTTCCAAAAAATGCCAAATGAAATGCAGACGACAAAATTAACTTTTGCATAAGAACTTTCTATTCATTTGAATTTAATGTGTGCTCAATCAAGTTTTCAGATTGATAAATAACCAATTAGAAATGCTACGCTTCTTATACTTTTTGTGCTGTGATTTCCAAGCTTAATAAAACAGAAGGTAATTCTATTGACTACTGCTATCAATGTATTTCTGGATGGCCAACAGCTTGAGAAGTTTAAAACAACAGGGTTTATTGCACTGGGAAAGCAACACTCTCCCTACTGTGGATTCCATGGTACACAAGTGATTTCTTCTGCATTTTACTACAGACAAAAAAAAATTTCACTAGTTTTCAGCAGCTATTGTTTATTGTGTTTTGCATTAGTTCATTTGATCCAAATCTGGTTTTAGGTACAGTAGAAATAGGATGAGAACTTTGGAAAACTACAGTGGAACACACGTCATCTTTGTTGAGACAAAGCTCCTAGCCCTGGGATTATTAATTTTTGTCTCCTTAGTCAGGTTAATTGTCCTACTTGAATTTCATTGCTTGGAGATACTGGAGGTACTGGTGAATGCATGCTTGATGGGAAGAGGCTAGATCTTTGGTGCCATATCTATCAGTTACATTTAGGCCTAAGGCAGAATTTTGTGAACATGCTGCTTGGAGTGTGCTTCAAAGAGGATCAGAAAGAAGTGAGAAGGTTCATTGAAATTGCTCTAAGTCCTCCACAGGCATTCATAGCTACCTGAGGTATCACCTAAGCAGTTTAACTGTTTTTCTCTTCTTTTCCTGTGCTAGTCCAAAACATACAGAAGAATAATTCAAGAGCAATGACTGTAATAAAAAATATTTGGTCCTGCACTACTATGGGGATAAAATATTTAGAATGTGAGAGGACAAGAAAAAAGCCACATTATGGGATAGGAAAAAAACACATTGTGAGGTCAAGAATTTATATAGTCACAAATATACCATCATTTATCCATTTTTCTTCAATGCACAACAAATATTTTCCAAAATACCAGAAATTACAGCAGCAATTTTTTGAAATTAAAAAATGAACAACTATTTCTTCTATAGAAAATACTGTAGCTCTGGCTATAATACTCTAACAGATAGAGCAGACAAGCATGAACTTCCATGAGCCAGCAGTGTGCCCTTGTTGCCAGGAAGGCCAATGGAATGCTGGGCTGCATAGGGAAGAGTGTGGCCGGTAGGTTGAGGGAGGTCATTCTCTCCCTCTACTCGGCACTGGTGAGGCCACAGCTGGAATACTGTGTCCAGTTCTGGGCTCCCCAGCTCAAGCAGGACAGGGAACTACTGTCAAGCAGACAGTTCATGTTTTATTTCACATAAATACTACTTTCCACAGTAGCAAAACTAAAAACATAATTTGAACTTTGCAGAAAGCCTTTAGCATTTATTTAACACTGCTCCCGCTGAAATAAAACTATCCCTGGAAAGTAACACAGGCCAGCTCAGAGAACTAAAGGCTGGATTCCTAGGGAACATATTTAACTTGCATCCCAAGGGCTTTTTATTCCCAATACACAATACAAAGATAAGAAATACAAGTGTGGTCCAAATCAGCAACAATTAATTAATTGCTGAAAAAAAAAAGGGGGGGGGGGGGAGTAATAATCTGTAATATTGCTCTGAGATAGGATGCGCAATAAATCTGTACATTTCACGGGGTATAAATAGATGAGAAAGATAATAACAATCAATCATTAATTAACAGCAGGAATGTTTCAGAATCCTATTTCCAACATTTACCCATCTCTGTCAATGAGTTCATATATTTTTAAGACAGCAATGCAGCTGCCATTAATTATCTTGGTGAGATCTTATTCCTGCCATAGGGGAGAAGAGCATTTTATAGGCCTACAAATCTCTAACCAATCAGAGTCATTAAATTTACAATTCAGACGTTTCCTGACTCTTACTCTGAACACGAGGCATGGACAGAAATTATTTTTCAGAGAATAATGGTGGGATATCAGTTACACCGAAGGGATAACCTTCGATGAGAGATTTTAGAATTTATAGGAGTGGTGTGCATCAGGAGTCATATGGAATGAGTAATAGATCTGTGGTTTACCCATGGCACTTAGTGAGTGTGCAAGAGATCAGTAAAAGCAAGTACATAGGCTTCAATTTCTTTTGAGACTTAAACTCCCCTCGATTACATTCATCTTTCGTAACGTATCCAGTATTATTTCCGAATCAAGGTTTTTTCAAGATAAATGTCTTAGCATATAAAAGCATTAATCTATATCCCAGAGTGGATTTTTTTCTTTCTAATATGAAGTTATTAGATTCTTAAAAGATACCATGAACTAGAAAGCATAAAGATTGGGGATGGTTTGGGACTTCTTCAATGCAACAAAAAAGAGCTCTTTAGCCCTATGCTTACAATATCAAAATGAAAGAGAGAAATACGAATGATATGCATTTAGGGCATTGCTCTTCATTGTTACATCTTAGCATGGTTCTAATAAAGATACAACGATTGAGAGTCTTTACGTTTCATTAAGAAAAATAACACTTTCTAAGTCTCTTCGCTTTGATGAAAGTAACAAAAATGAAATACTGAAAATAAAAAGCTATACAAAAGTTTACACAACAGTAGCAATTTTGTTCCTTTATGAGGAGATAGTGTAGAATAAATAGTAGTAACTGAAACAAACTCCTTAAAACCATATGAAATTTGCAGAACAAAATTTAATCAGGAGTTAACCCCACGTAGTTGAACTAGTCAAGTTACACTTTGCAATATGTGTACCTTTACTCTGAAGTTATGTAACCTTTTAAAACTTTAAAGTATAATTAAGGAATACAAAATTGCCCAAATCAGACAAATAAATTCTTCATGTTTCAGATGAAAGATGACTACATTTTGCCAAGGACAACTTTTCTTTTTTTTTTAGCTGTTTTTTGAGAGTTACTATCAAGAGTGGATAAGACTCAAGGAC
This sequence comes from Burhinus bistriatus, assembly GCA_013397275.1. Taxonomy (NCBI): domain Eukaryota; kingdom Metazoa; phylum Chordata; class Aves; order Charadriiformes; family Burhinidae; genus Burhinus; species Burhinus bistriatus. Next base: position 30,676 of record VYXH01009249.1, on the reverse strand, counting down.
ATACACATCTTAAGAATGCAGCAGCACAATGACATTATTTTATGAGAGACATTTATCTGCTAATTAGATTATAATCCATCACCAGCTGAAGCATAATTAAATGTAATCATTTAAAAGCTACTTGCATTATAAATAAGCGACTAAAATGTGTAACAGAGAACATTTACATAATTAATAATTATGTTTGATATTCACTTACAAAAGCGATTCGGGCTTTTTACCAAAGAATGTAACTCTTTGAGCTTGTTGGCAGTTTTTGTTGAATTGGATGAAAGGGTTTTTTTGCTGAAAAAATTAAAGTGTCCAAAATGATTTATTAAGATAATATCTAGAATAAATGGGTGCTTGTAACATACCTACTTTCCTTATTAAATCTTTCCATCCCTTGATTTTCTGCATTTGGTTTGTTCTTTTTTTAAGAACATCCTAATAAGAGAAAGGATTTACAAGAAATCACAGAACATATGGAGAAGCCCACGTGTTGTTTATATGTGTACACACCAAATTTAACTTAGATGAGAAGAAAGGTTTCAATACTATTTCAACGAAAGCTTAAGATGTTTCCAAAATTATACAACATGAATATTATTGCTCCCAGTAACTCATATCTGCACATAGGACCAAACTCATACAGAGACTGCTCACATTTGTCTCCAGCCTTCTCATTTGCTTCATGCCTTGTATGCTTTGTGATTAAAATGCAAGCTGAAAATCAAGAAATTCAGAGTGAAATGAAGATGGTCTGCCTGAAGCCTGATTCTTGTTTACAATACAAAGCTCCATCTTATCACAGTGTTTAACCACATGTCTGTTTTAGAGATGAGCAATCCTAGAAGATTCAAACCTATTTCTTGGATTCTTAAATTTAAACTTATGGTTTATGGTTTTATGACTGAGGTACAATATAGTCTGTATTACTGGAAGTTATTGGAGCCCAGAGACATGAGGCAAGCTGGGGCATCTCAATGACCTGTCTGAGCATCAGCCCTGTGGGCTGGGGTCATCTGGCACTGCAACACCACAGGGCGGATACCAGAGCGCCTCATGGTGTCGCTGCCTATGTGGTATGGGACACATTTCGGGATGCAAGGGAGAACTGCACAAGACTTGTTATGGGATGTTTAGGGAAAAAACCAGCCATGGTGAAAGGGAAGTCTCAAAGTGGATGCGGGAGGAAAAAGTATGGGTAAAATAAAGGCATAATGGGTAAAAAAGGCCAGTTATGTGTAAACAGGGGCTGGTCAGTACACTTGCCTGTCCATGACCTGCACCTGATCAGTGCAGGCTTCTCGTTCTCCATTTCTAACTTTCTTCCTGGATGAGGGACTCTCTGAGTGCATATGTGTGTATGGGGATTTGAGTGCCAGAAGCTAGCAGGGGCCCACGGGTTATAGGGGTTTCTGCATCCATGGTGCCAGCAACTGTAGTGAAGGAGGAGTTATATACCAGTGTGTGATAGCTAGCGAATATTAGACAAGGTGTAAGATAAGTGACCTGAGAGGCAAGTAGCAAAGGCAACCTAAGCCTAAGACAGATAATATACTTGTGAATTTCTTGTAAACGAACCTACTCTGTGAGTAAGATGACTGGAAATCGACTACTGGTGGACCAGGACCCTATAGCCTCAACTACTGGAAAGAGAGTGGGGCCTGGGTGTCCACTAAAAGCTATGCAACTGTGCATGTGCTGGTGTGTGTAAAAGGTCTGCAGCAGCAGCTGGCGTAGGGCTGCAGCCTCAGGGGTTTACGTGCCCAAGTGCCAGTAATATGGGAGAGTGGGGATTCAGGAGCAGCCGCTGGACAGATCGAACATCTAAGCCCAGCTGCTGGAGAGGTTCACATTGCGTATATATTTGTACAAATTTGCCACTAACAAAACTTTATCGGATCAGCTAGAGAGGGGAACAGGGTGAGGGCATTGGTGGTGTTTTTGTGTGAGTGCTCAGTGTGTCTGTGTTAATCTATGTGGCTGGCCATGTATATACATGTTATATGCATGTGTGTGTGCATGCTGAGAATACATGTTCAGCCTCGCTACTGGTTGGACATGGACTACTGGAGGCATGAAGCTGCCTCTGCTGGGCAATTTCTTTCATTGGTAGGTTTTACTGTCTCACCCTCAAATATATAATCATTTCTCTTTCAAGAGTTGCTCAAAAGACTGTTGCTATAATCTAAAGTCAGTAAGAAAAAGTTATTTCAAATTTTCTAAAACGAAGAATATCAGTTCCTTTCTCCCTCCATTTATTCTTGTTAGTTCTAGGATAATGACCGGTTTCTGATTTCAGTCTTATTTGTTTTTTGTGACATAACCTGGTCTATTCTTGTAAGACAAGCAAATTTAGCTTGGAATCACACTATTTCCTTCTCCTAAATGTGACATACACGCACAGCCCCCCCCCAAAAAAAAAAAAAAAAA
>VYXH01009249.1:0-25025 GCA_013397275.1 Burhinus bistriatus | reverse complement strand
CTCTGGTGACCAGTGATAGGACGCAAGAAAAGGGAAAGTTCAGGTTGGACGTTAGGAAAAGGTTCTTCACTAAGATGGTGGTCAGTCACTGGAACAGGATCCCCAGGGAAGTGTCACAGCACCAAGCCTGTCAGAGTTCAAGGAGCACTTGGATGACATTCTTAGTTATACGGTTTAGTTTTAGGTAGTCCTGTGAGGATCAGGGAGTTGGATTTGATGATTTTTATGGGTCCCTTCCAACTCAAGATATTCTATGATTCTGTGATTCTATCATCTGCAAGACATCTCTCCCAAAATGCCTCTGATTCTCTGGGGAACTCCTTCAGGCAATAGCTCTATGTCACCTATGCACAGTGTATGAACCACATTTAGTACTATCAAGACATAAGCTGCAGAGCTTCAGGGTAATGTCATGGTCTACATGGTAATAAATTCTAGTATGTTGGCTTAGTTTGCTGTGCAAAATGAAGACAAAAGTGTAGATAAGAATTTCATTCTTTTTTTAAAGTAGAGTAACAAGAATCGTATAGAGGTCTGTCACACTGCCAAACGTTTTACTGAAAAACCTGGATTAGTGTTTTTCAGCTCAATTTAACAGGTCTAATGAGCTAGCAAAGTTAACTCTAGAATAGCTGTAGAGAGTTTAACAACCATGGTACCATTTAGATATAGTTTTGTGTTTTGTTTGTTTCCTTAATAGCGTAGTGAAGGCTTGGTTAAGAGCACAAACACAGCCACACTGTGCTCAGGTAGCCTATTTACTAATTCTCTTACTAGCTGGCCATTAGTGAATGAATACCTAGGAGAAGAGTATAGTAAACTCCTCTACAACACCTCTGTGCTTCCAGAAAGTGGAAGCTCACAAGTTCAAAGCTTGAGATGTCACCTTACTACAAAACTGTCCCTTTTGAGCATTCTCTCATGGGTTTGCCCTACCACTTCTGGAAGCTTGAGTATAGTTTTAGCATCCACAGAATCCTCTGCCAGTAAGCCTTTTAAGGTGATTAAGCACAAAGTGCCTGGTTATCTCCTTTTGTTCTGAACCTGCCCCTTCCTGCTGGGTTTGCTGATACTTCTTTGGTCCTGTGCTAAATAAAAATCATCCCTCGTTGATGGTTTCTGTGCCACTATGATGTTACAGACCTCTCTCATGTTTCTCCTCAGTCTTCTCTTTTCCTGTCTAGAGATGCTTTGTTTATTTAACTATTTCTCATACAGATGATGTCCTAAACTTTTAAACTGTTACTTCTTGTGTTCTCTGTATTTTTCCTGACTGTAATATACCTTTCAGAACTGCATGTGGTATTGAAGAATTCTGCTTAGTCATGCATTTTCATAGAATCATAGAATAGTTAGAGTTGGAAGGGACATTAAAGATCATCTAGTTCCAACCCCCTTGCCATGGGCAGGGTCACCTCCCACTACACCTGGTTGCTCGAAGCCCCATCCAACCTGGCCTTGAACACTTCCAGGGATGGGGCACCCACAACTCTGGGTAACATGTTCCAGTGTCTCACCACCCTCAGAGTAAAGAATTTCTTCCTAACGTCTAATCTAAATCTACCCTCTTTCAGTTTAAAACCATTACCCCTCGTCCTATCTCTACACTGCCTAATAATCTGCTATTCATTTCCCTGGAATCTATAGCATTCCGCTTGCTCCCTTTGCCTATAGGACTCCACCCATGACCACTGGTATCCTTTGACTGCGTTTTCCCAGTGGTTAACTTCCTACCAAAAATTTTCATGTGCTTACTACAACAAAATTCTTTTCTATAAATTATGTTTCTTCATTGTTGCTATGAACTATTACTCGTCTATTATGTCTGTGGATCTTTCAGGTTGAAAACTACTGCTTTATCGCGTTCTCTTAAAAGGCACAGGGACAAGGAAAAGAGGCAGAAGCTATGAGGTTGAAGATCAGTTAATTATGAACAAGGAAATTACTGAAATGTGATATAGGTTACATAAAGGCCAGGGACCTGCAGAAGGCTAAAGATCTGGAAATCTTCCATTGCTGTGCAGAAGGCAAACTAAGGAGTAGTGAAAATAACCAAGATCATGCAAGAACTGGTAGCTGATATCTTCCACGTTCCAGTCAGATGCCCAGAAGAGATGACCGCTCTCCTTAGATCCCTTTTATTAACAACCATAAGCATAAAAATAAACCACAATGCACCTTTTATTTTCAGAGCTCAAAGACAATTCTCCCAAGGAAATATCCATGATTTCAGCATCTAATATTAAGTTAATGTTAGAGGTCAGACCGTGTCATCACATCCCTCATTGTTTCTATTCTCCTAAATATAACCACAGAAAAAAACAGTAAGATATTTTTTAAAATAAAAATTACTTAATTTCCTGGGAGTTTTGTTTGTTGGTTTGTTTGTTTGTTTTCTCAGTGGATGTTTTATGTATTCAAGTTTAAACAATACTGAATTCTTTTTTCCATATTCAGCATCTTGCTTTCTGACCATTGAAACAAAACCTACTTCTTAATCTTGCTTTAAGTTTTCCCACTCATAAAATATTTTTCTCCTGTATAGCATGAAATTGAAATCACTATAGCAGTTGTCTGTACAGTTACACTGTCAAATTGCACTGATAGTTCTTATGAGGCAACAAAGAAAAAATAATTAGCTGAGATTTTTTAAAGAGGGAGACTATGTTCAGTGTCTATGTCTGTATGAAGTTACATATACATGAAGGAGGAAAATCTTCCATGTTGGATTTTACCACTCACACATATTTGACTAAATTTTATTTTTTTCTTTATTTTATTATGTCCCTGCATTTTTATGCACTACAAAATAAGGCAGACTGAACACAAATGAATTACATTTGGGGCTGGAATTGTCCAGCTCTGATTTTTTAGAATTAATCTTGGAAACTCTGAGTTTCGTCAGGCTTTTGGACACTGCAATACATACTAGATTACAATATCACAAATTGGATGGGTGCATAGCAATAGAAATACGTTTGCATATACACATTCATATTAATTTAGTATTAATATACGTGAACTGAAAAAAAAACAAAGCCAGTTGCAAATCATTCACCATAGCTCATACAGAATCATGCATATGAGTAGATCCACTGACCCCAGCTGACACGCTCAGGCAACAAGGAGCTTTATCACTGAAATAAATGAGAATCCTTTCAATGGATTCAGTGGGTTTTGAATCACGTTTAAGTTTATCATAAAAATGACTGACTGATTCAAAACCTGTCTCTATCTAAATATGAGTTAAATTTGTAAGACATTGTATAAAATACTGGAAGAAGGAGCCATGACTTGTAAAAAGTCAATATTAGAATAATCAGGTAGAAACTGTCAGGCAAAAGAAAAATAGTATCATAAATCTCTCCTTAAAAACAGAATGAAACAGAGAAGATATATTGCATTTGTCAAACAAATATAACACATATAGGTATGAACTACGCACTAGCATTATATTAATTGCAGTTTCCTGAGGAGGGAATGTTAGACAGAACTCAGCATTTATTTAATTATTTAATTGTCAAGTGATATTTAGTAAAATTTTCCATCTCATCAGACAAACTAGTCAAACATTTTGGTCAATGTCATTACACCTTTTCAGATGTTTATTTTCAAAGCCGAATTCCTAAAACTGGTGACACCTTATGAGGTCCCATTTTAGGAACTAGTTCAAAAGAGCAAATACACAGTCATGTAAGATTTAATTTCACTATGTCTTTCACTTGTACATGTACCACCTGCTGTAAAACTGTCTGAGTAGTTTGTATTGTACAATGTAGTGGGCTAATATCTCTCAATATTTCTTTCCTAATACTCCAGCATATTCTATAAATTAATATCTCTGGAGATATTATAACTTTCTCAAGAAAAAGGGAATTTAAATAGCCTCCATCATCCAAGATGACTGATCTGATGGCTAAATTATTGAATAGACTCCCACTCTAGCATTTCTGTGAATCTAGCTCTTGATTTCCTTTGTTTTTTAAACCAACACCTAAAAAAGGAACATCCCATCTTAGACCAAATGGATTTTTTTTATTAAGCATAAACTGTTCTCCACCAGAATTTGTTTTTCAAAGAAAACCCTCTGTCCTTGTCACAACCAAAAGTTTCTCTATGACTCACCCAAGAACTAAATCTGCTTTACTCCAAGCCAAATATATACATTTAGCTGTTTCAGCTTTCCTGTGGAACTGAAGAATTATTTGCACACCTCAGACTTGCTGAGGATCCTTAACTTAAACACACACAGTTGTCTACTGTACAGTGTACACAATATTCAAATAACATTTACTTAGGTTTTACTCTTAATGTTTTTCTTTTTGGTTTTAACATGAGTGTCAGACTCCTGCCTTCCACACCCAAATAAAACTATAGCCTTGTGGTTATATAATTCATCTCAGGGAGAGAGTAGAAAGGTTACATCTTTCCATCCAAATTTCATGTAAAACACTTTATTTGGGTTTCAGAATGCAGCAAGGTCTTGGAATTTAAGTTATAAGTGTGATAAAAGGATGAAATTCAAGATTGTCCTATAGTTACGGCTCTACCTGTGTGCACTGGAACAGGCAGTTCCCTGGCTGGTGTAGGAACTGCCCAGTGAGGCTCTGCACAGAAGAAGCAATGGGCCAACTGAAGACAATGGACCAGCCTGGAATGGGGAAACCGACTAACTTCTAGCCAGGTTTACAGCAAAGTATCCGTCTAATTTTTACAGAGCTTTCCAGGTGGGAACAGTCTTGGACTACACCTAGGCAGCCCCAACTGGGCAGCAGTACTATTTATTAAAGTGTTTTAGTGCTTTGACTAACTCCCTATGTGGAGAGTCTGGGCGCCCAGCCACTGCCCCGGGGAATCTTCCTGCAGAATCGGCCAGGCTGCATCCAGATGAGGCCTTTGTGAACAGTCAGCAGAAACTGCTCCTATAAATGCAGTTTACACAGGGCAGTCTTCTGTACATAGTTAAGATAGCTGGGAGACATGTTGTACGTAATTTAAGATAGATCAGTAGCATTCATGGCATAAGAATATTACAGAAGCTTCCAAGCAACTGTGGAGAGTTTTTTAGACCTCAGTTAGGTTTGGGGACACATGTGCGCTGAGATGCTTGGGCTGAGGGAGGGAGAACTATGCATATAGAGATGTGTATGTGCAAGCTGCCTGGTACTTAGCAGATGAAACCGCCTGAAGGGTAAATATGTAAGAAATTCTCCCAAGTTCTGGAACTTACATCCTTACAGATGTCTGTCTGTCTTCTATAGTCATTTGCATCCATAGAGGCTGTGTATCAAGTGAGTATAAAAGCTACAAAACGGGAGTGACAAAAATGCATTTACTGATTACAGAGAGGAAAGAGGAATCTAATGTGTGAGGAACACAAGTGACAAAACAATTTTATAGAAAGAATATTAAAGATCATCTAAGACGTTATAAGATATTTTTTCATAGCAGGTCTTTCTAAAAGATCATTAACAATATCATCTTCTATTTGAAAGGGCTTGTTTGTGTGTCAAAGTAGAAACAAGAAATAAAATCATCACAGAACATTACCTGGTTGTTCTGCAAGGAGACTCAGAAATATGCCATAGAACAGAGCACATTTACCCCAGTCCTGAAAAATTTTGGATTATCCACAAGAAACTAAGGCATATTCCCAGAGATCCTGTGTTTCTGTGTTAGCCATAGCCAATCTGCTCTCAGTAGAGACTGAATAAAGCTCCCCAGGAGTAAAAAGATTTAACATAGTGAGCAACAGTAGAAAAAGTATCATGGAAGACATCAAGGAAAAGTTATGACAAGGTTTTGTATTTTGCATCATCCTGGGAGTGTGAAGCTCATCAAAACCTTCCCTCATCTCTCCCCTAAACTACTGAATATATGCAGCTCCCCACTGTTCAAATTCAACAGTGCTGCTCTGATGTTTGGGCAAAAGAAACGAGAGGAAAGGGCTGTCTTTTCTTTGTGACAGATTTGTGAGAAATATTTCAACTACTACCAGCACCTAGGATGTCACATAGAACAGTCATTGTTAAGACAATGACCTGACAAGGAAGCAGTCTGCAGAAACAGTCCCTTTTTTTCACCCAGAGCTTGCAGGACACAAGAATGATGAGACAGATAGTCTGTAACAGTTTTCATATCTGTAAAAGAACTGCCTAACAAAGGGAGATCCTTCCAAGAAAACAAGTGACTACCATAAATTGAAATATAATTTAAAAAAAGATATTTAGATAAGTAATTAAAAATAGAAAATTTAATTAATTAAATACTATTGTTTACATTTTCAGCAATTATGTAAAATCAGATAAAAACATTGTAGATTGAAATCCTTTATTTATTTATGGCAGTAGTGTTGGCATGTATAATGAATGGCAAAGGGACTGCCGTAGCAAGTCACTTCATCTCTGCCAGGAAATGTTCTTTTCCTTCACAAAGGAGTACCTGGCTTTCAAAATGTTCGCACTGAACTTAATAGATATTTTGACTAAAAAGGAGTAATATTGCTGCAATTTGGATGCTGTTTAAAACTATGATAAACTAAAGGCATTGCTAACTTTCTCAGAGAAGCCACTTTTGTTTTAGTTTAAACTACACCATGTAAAGAATTATTTAATCAAAATATGTCCTTCTATACTGTGTACTCATTTTTCTTGTTTTGTAAAAGCAGCTTGGGAGCAGACATGGAAATTATGAGGAACCATTTGCCAAAATTACTACTGCTTTTTCAGTTAGTAAAATTCAGTTAGTTTTCTGGTCTTGCATTTGGTAGATTTGGATTTTTCACATTAAACCATTTGGGATAATTTTCTATTGTTGGAGATAACTGAAAAATTCTACTGTTTGTTCTGTCCTATTAATCAATTTAGGGTATTTTTCCTCCACAATCTTATTAAATTAATCATATTTCATGCTCCTACCTTATGGAAATGTTTTTTGTTTTTTTTGTTTTTTTTTTCCCAAAGGTAGGCATCCGTTGTGCTTTCCTTCCAAATTCAATTAGCAAACACAAATAAAAAAAGATACCACCATATAATGCGAAACTAACAAGGCACATTCTTATTGTCATGTTTTATCACTTGTTTTTCTTCATCCTTATTTACCTTTTGATTACAAAAACTTCTGAAACTTCTTACTCTGTGAGAAAAATCATAGTTTGATTTTGGACAAAGATTTGAGAACTCTGATAAATTGAAATCTTAGATTTTATGGGTTTTTTACAGTGTCTGCATATCCACTCTGACAATATGATAATGGCTTTTTCCACATTAATATGCCTTACGTCATGGTACAAAATGGCTTCCCTGTTTATGTTTCTGAACCAGCAGATGAGGGATGTACTTTGTCTGAAAATGTTAGTATTCAGAACCCTTTAAAAAACTGCACCCTGCCTCAGTTTCAGTATTCAAAAATATTCCTGCCTAACATACTTTGATACAGATAATCCTCACAACACCTTCAGTAAAAAAGTTTAGTTCATTATCACAGAAGAATAGAAAATTTCTCAAGTCAGGCTAGGGAATCAGTGAATAATGGGGTATTTGACTAGGAATTTTCCCCAGGGTTTTTTGAAACCTTTGGTACTCTTGACAAGAAAAATTCCTTTGAAATGAAAATTAGAGCTGCTGGGCGCAATACAAAGTGTAGGTGATAAGCTTTTAAAGCCTTCAGTTCCAGCAACTAAAGCTGGCCAGAAAACAAGAATTCCATTTCAACTTCTTTTTTAGGTTTAAACATAGGTTTCTGGAAAAAATAGTACCTTCCTGAAAAATTTGTGACAGCTGCGATGTGTCCTATTACTTACCAGTCTAGTGTTCAGTCAGGCATCAGCCTAGGACTTTCGGTGCTGTCAGCAGTACAAGTCGGGTTGGGCTGTGAACTTGAAACCCTGGGAAACACTCGGACCTATAGACTGTTGGCCACTACGTTCCACCTCTACTCTGCAGAAACTTTCCTACCAACACATTATAGTGGAAACAGTAACAACAAAAACCTTCAAAACTCCCAGCACCAACTTTTTTTTTTTCCGTAGTAAATCTAACACAGAGGTAAGTAACAACACCCAGAAAATGATATATTGCTTATTTGAATTTGAGGGTTTGGGCCTGTTTATTTGAAAGGCAACAATTAAGTCACTAATCTTAAATGTAGAAATAGGGTTTGGTTTTGTATGTGTCTCCTGTTACAAACTTTTTAAAACACGCGCAAATAAACCATATTCTTGAATATACTCAAATGAATTTTAGCAAGTTGTTGATAGCTAAGAACATCTGCCCATGATCTCAAACCAGCTTGCAAGTGTTTTACTGGTCATGTACATGGATCACTAAGAAGACAGCAGAACAGACAAAAGAAAGCATGATCATTACAATTAGTTATTTCATGAAGTATCTTGCAGAATCACAGAATGATTGAGGTTGGAAGGGACCTCTTGGAGGTCATCCTGGCCAATTTCCTCCACTCAAGAAGGAACATCTAGACCTGGGTGCCCAGGACCACGTGACTTTTAAATAGCCCCGAGGAAGTAGACCCCACAACCTCTCTGGGCAACCTGTGCCAATGCTCAGTCACCCTCACAGTGAAAAAATGTTTCCTGATGTTCAGAGGGACCCTCCTATATTTCAGTTTGTGCCCATTGCTTCTGATTCTGCTACTGGGCACCACTGAGAAAAGCCTGGCTCCCTTTTCTTTGCACCTTCCCTTCAGGTACTTGTGTACCTGGATAAGTTTCCCCTGGATCCTTCTCTTCTCTAGACTGAACAGTCCCAGCTCTCTCAGCCTTTCCTTCCATGAGAGGCAATCGAGATCCTTAATCATTTTAGTGACCCTTTGCTGGGCTTTCTATACTACCTCTATCTGTTTTGAGCCAGAGGGCCCAGAACTGGACCCAGCACTCCAGGCATGGCCTCACCAGTGCTGAGTACAGGGGAAGGATCACCTCCTTTGATCTACTGGCAATGCTTTGCCTTGTGCCACCCAACGTACCATTAGCATTCTCTGCAGCCATGTTGTTGGCTGATTTAGTTTCTGTCACTAATAGGGACATAAATTCGTAAACTCCTTCACTAGACAATAATAATTTCAGTTTGTGTGTGATAAAATAAGATTTGTAATTAATTCACTGTGAACAGGAAACTGCTTTCAGACTACTACCATTCTGTAATACCCGTTTTTAGTTTTTCTAAGTGCTTCACACAAATAAAAGATCACAACATAAAAATTTAAACTGAAGTATCATGTATTCATTTTAATTGTATTTAAAATTGTTTCAAAATTGTTTTTTGGGAAAGAGTTTCAGGAGCAGTTTTCCATCAGAACAGATTATTTTTTTCTTTCTACATGGACACACTAAAAGAATGCAGTTTATTGTCAATAAGTGAATGCCTTAGTATGAATAGAAAGACATGATATGATTAAGTCTGTCAATGTTTTTTTTTTATTAGGTACAGATTTTATCTTCCTTAATCTGTGTACCATCCCCTAAGGTTGCTTAGTGGAAGATAGTGCCTAACTGTTACACACAACCTTCTTGAGTCTTTTTTTCAGGGGATCATAAGCTAATTTTTGAAGTATCTTTTATTGATTTACAAATAGACAACTTCCACGACACATCTACCAGTGCAAATTGAACATCACCTTTCCCAGATTTTTACTGGTAGATTAATGGTGAAATTTAAATTTCTCTTAACAAGCAATGGAATCATAAAGCTTTCCCTTGAGATAATAAAAGTCTGGCCTTGCAAGGGTGTTGATTTCAACATCATATCAAATTCAGCTTGAACGATCTGGTCTAGTAGTAGGTGTCCTTGCCCATGGCAAGGGGGTTGGAACTAGATGATCTTTAATGTCCCTTCCAACCTAAACCATTCTATGATTCTATGATCTACATGGCAGAGCTGAATGAAAGGATGCAAGCCTGTCAGCACAGGTAGCACCATTGGCAGCTTTTGAAAATGAAAATGGGAGCAAGAATAGTCCAAGTGCTAGTTTTAAAACAGAGGAGGAGATGGAGGAGGAAGGGGTTGTTAACTGTTTCTTCTTTTAGAGTAGTTACTAATGAGCAGACACCATTGCTGTGAATGGAAATACATTTTGCTGTTTTACATAGAGACAGGATAAAATAAAGCATGAAAAATTTGCTACTTTGAGGTTTCTCCCCTTACAGTCTTTTTTTTTTTTTTCCTGTTTCAACATATAAGGGCAGAGCAAACTGTGAAGTTAGTCTCTCATGTACAACAAACTCATTTTATCTTTCTGGCATTGTAATTTAAAACTGATACACACTTCCCACCTTGAGTGACTCTGAACAGTGGCTTTACAGCCCTGTCAAGCTTACTGCTGAGAGGCTGACCACACCTGAGGAAGAAACAGGGCATTTTCAAAAAAATGAAAAAGAAATATCAGGGACACTCTTAGTTAAAGATTCTCACAGTTTGCTACCTAGCTGGCAGAAAAGATTGTCGGTTTTCATGCATGCAAAGCCTGAGTTACAGATAGGACCAGCAAGAGAATTCAGTGTGTAAAATAGCTTTTATTTTGTGCAGATACATAAATCATTTTCCTTTCCAGAGCATGTGACTTTTTCCACCTGATGTACTTCAATTGTCTAGGTATAATCTGCCAAGGGACAGATGAAACTTAGTAAGTATGTATTTGGTTTTTCCATGTGATTCACTCCTATAAAGTAGGAGGCAATCTCTGCACTATTAACTTCCAAATAAACAAAGCACTTCATAAAACAGTAGTAAAAGAATTCACAAATCTTGGCCTTCCTCCATTTTTTATCGGTTTATTTTATATACTAAACCAAAATCAAAGCAGTGGCAGTGTGCCAGAAAAAAAATGCTATTGTAACCTAAGTATTTGTAGACATTTCTCTGTACAATTTTATGAGGAAACAGTATTTTCTATACCATGACTTTTCATTAAAATAACCAAAACGTAAAGCTCAAGCCTTGCTTTCCCAGTCAAAATTGCCCAGTGACGAGAGTTTTAGTTTTCTCTTCTTTCCTCCTGCACAGGACTTCTTTATTACCTCAAGCTTTTTCTTGGACTATATTGTAATACGGGCTACACTTTTATTCAGTTTTAACACAGCCTTTACCTTTTGAGATTGCTTTTGGTTGCCCTACATGATTAGCAAGTATCAACAGAGAAATAGCTTCATGTTTTAGTCCATGTGTAGACCTCTGGCAACTGAAAACAGTTTCAAGATTAGATTTCCAGACTCTTGCAACTGCTGCACAATATTTTTTCTTTACACATGGGCGCTAAACCACAGCCACATAATTACTGGCCATTGATCATCACAGAAAGAAATTTTCTAATCTTCTAGTGAAAAGACATTTTTATCTTACAGAGATACTCAAGAATTGACAGCAGTCAATTTTCATATAGTAGAACCTCCCCTAGTTTGTTGTTCCCAATACTTGAAATTATGTAACAGATGTAATTTCACAAAATTTTCCTTTTGAAAAGTTTGTTTTTTGATATTCTTATCCTAATGCAATTTATATATATATATATCATATGCTTGTCCACCATGACCCTTTTAAAAGAGTCTTCCTGTTTATGCATAATTACAATTCCTTTTTAACATCTCAGATAATTTCATTTAATTAAATGGTATCAATTAATTCTGCAATTAAGCTGAAAGACTGTGACATGATTAAGTATAGTTTTACTTTTTTTCTTTCAGCTGTTCTCTTATACTAGTTTCTCTTTTGTGAGTCTTCCTGCTTTAATAATGTGCCAAGAGATACTACACATTACCACTTGAATCAATCACTGACTGAGAAGACGGTATTGACTAGAGATCAGTGATAGTCATGGTGTGATTACATTCATTACGAGCAAGCAGAGGACAGTATCAAATGGCTGAAAAGCAATGCAAAACTTTATGCACAGAGACACACATACATATTAAATATCGGGGCTTTAGAAAAGCCACTTTGTAACAACAATAAAGGATGAAATTATTGTTTAAAAGAAAAAGTCCAAGTCAAGAAAGAAGGCAGGTAAAGCTAAAATGTCATCCTCATTCAGTGACAAAGGCTAGACTAGGGAAAAAAAATAAAAAGAATAGAAAAAAGAAAACCAGTAACAAAGTAGTTTGCAAATTTGAATTTTGAGTAGAAACTGTTGAAAAGCAAGTAGAAAACTAAAGGAACATGAGCAAATACTCTACATGACAGTAGGAAGAATAATGAGGAGGGGTATATTAGTCATTTAAGTATTTCAAAATATTTTAAAAAATGCAAAGGGACCTAAGTGTCACCTTTCCTAAAATATGTAATAAGCACTTTAATGCACTGGAGATCTAGACCAAGGAGACTGCTCAAAGTGTGAAAGGCATACTGGATTTGAAGAAATAGAACTGTTCAGAAACCTGCTGTCTCAACAGCAGGCAAATCCAAGAGATGGTTTTTTTGTGTATTTGGAAGCAAATTGATATGCTTAGAGCATGTGAAATCCATGCAGTATTTTAATGGCCACAAGGAACTGAGGAAGGTGATGGCTAAGACAGACTACATATTAACACTGTTTTATCAGGAGGTCCGGTAACTACCCTCCAAGAATGCATTAAGCACTATGTAATGACAGGTGACAAAAAATTTTAAAAATACTTGAACATCAGGAAGATTCTATAATTCAGGAAAATTTTGACTATTGTATTTATATTAAAAAGCACATGAAACTGTAAACCTATTAACAAGAAATCAGTCACACAAAAAATAATAGAAAGATTACAAAGAACTGATGGAGAAGCAAAAGATTGAAACACAATTCCTTCCAAACAAACTTTTGTCAAATAAGTCTGATTAATTTTGATAGGATTATAAATTTAATTGGCAAAGATAATTGTGTAGAAATTAATATGCTTAGGAACTTTCTGTGATACTTGATTTAGCAAGAGATGATATTCTAACGGATGTTCACCAGTACTATTTTTGTTGCAGAATCCCAAGAAAATTGCCTAAAAACTTACAGAAAAGCTGCTTATTTATTTTTTTAAATGAAAATATTTTCTCAGGTTCCTGTGAATTCACCAATATAAGAGCTCCACAACTTGGACTAAAATAGCTGAGCAAATGAACATTCAATGACAGACACACCAGGAAGTTGTCTATTAAGATGCTACATTTTTTTTCTTTAAATAGTAGAGTACTGACCCCTAATACTTAGGGGTTTTTTACTATGTCTTTGTGATTACTGCATGCTTAGTGTGAAGGAGTAAATGGTATTGTTAGAGTAATTTCAAAAGACCTTAGAAAACATAGAAAATTTAGAGTGAGAGAGAATAGAAAAGCAGTAACACACGAACATAACAGGAAATTAGCTATTACATGTAGTTAAACAAGTACAGAAATTGAAGGCTATGATCTACTTTTGAAACCCGTAATTGAGTTTTATTACTATATGTTCGTTGCACAAGCCATTGATATTTTGCTTGTCTCATTTTTTGTTTATGAAAGAAAAGTTAAATGATATGTTCATTAACATACATACTGCAATTATTTCTGCAGTAGCTCAAAAAATCCTAAAAGAATTCCACTTTTAAAAAAAATTTATTATTGCTATTCCTATTGTTATTGTTATTGCTATTGTTATTGTTATTGCTATTAAATACCTTTCAGTGTCTTATACAAAATTATACTGCCATATATTTAGTGTCACTCCTAGATGCTGATAATATTTTTACATTTTTAATGAGTAAATATGATTATGGAATACTAAATTTATAAATAAAACAAGTAATGTCTCTATTACATATAAGTCTACATATTAATAATTTTTTCTACAAAGTAATATGTCTCATTATTGAGAGTTACGTGATCACGTAAGGTAGTGATCAGTACATATTCTGTAGAAAGCACCAATACTGTATTCCACAACATAAATATGTAAAAAAGTATACTAACTAAAGGACTTGAATTGAACTTCATAAATCCCTGTTGGCTGTTAAAATCCCATTCATGGTCATTGTTTCAGGGAATTCACAACTCATAATAGGAAAATAATCACAACTCATATCTTGAGGGAGACAATAGAAAAATTATGATGGAGGCATGAAGTGGGAAGAAGAGAGATTTTCCAGAAATTATTAGTTTAGAGTTAAAAACATAGTCATAGACACAGTGGTGACAATGATAGACTGAAAACAGAGACAGAAACATTGTTAAAAAATGGAACAGGAAGTTCTGCAGTTTCTAGTACTTTCTATCAGGAAGAAATTGTGATGATTCCCACACCGAGTAGTGGGGTAAGAAATAGAGAAAAGGCTTCTACACTTGTGTTTGTGTCCAGGTAGTCTAACTCACTGTTAGGTAGTCATTTACAAGAATAAAAGTTATCCTTATAATAATTTTCACTCACTCACATAACTAACTCTGAATTCGTCAGTCTGTAGTGCTTAAAATGAGACCTAAAGCTAAATTATAGCAACTACTTTAAACATGACACTGTCTGTACTTTATGAATTCTCATTTGAAGGAATTACTTTGAGGACTGGTCCGTTATCCTTAAGCCCAGGAATTTGTCAGAAATAATATGTGGACTAAGTAAAAGTGAGTAGTTTGGAGGTGTTTTTTTCTGGTTTAGCGAGCTCAGAAAGTATTGAAGGGTGATTAGAAACTCTTTCCTGCGTTCTTTACCATCTTTTGTGCTTTTGGATTAAAATCTCAGAGCAGGTCTACATTCCAATCCTGACTTCAATTAATCACCATTTATAAAGCTATAAGTTCTAGGAGGCAATAAGGTTCACAAAAACAAAAGGAAAAGAGAAGAAAATGAGAAAGAAGAATTTCATCCTCCTGGAAATTAAACAGGTAATAGAACAAGCCCACAACAGATGCTACTTAAATCCATCAGAATCTACTTCATTCAGAAATTAAGTGTCTATTACAGGTGAAAGTAAGAGATCTGCACTAACGGAAGAAGAAAAGAATAAGGAAAAATAAAGAACCTTGAGAAAATCCCTTGGGAGAATAAAAAAAAAAAAAGGGAGATTTGGGCAGAAACCACTGTTAAAGGTTTTAGCCAAGTGCAATGCTGGGATTTTTTCATAATACTAGCATAGATAGAACTTCAGCAGTTTACTTTAAGAATAAGTTTATATTAATGTCAGTTTGTAATACAAGAACAAAAGATTAAATAAATAGTTATTTCTTTGTTTCTTAATGTAGTCAAGTATTCCAAAGAATAGTATATTTCTAAATGATGTTAGCAGACACTTATACAAATTTTCTACCTAATCTCTCCATGTACAGTTAAATTATGGTCACAAGCCATAACTTACAGCTTGCTGGTTTTGCAGCATTTATGCAATTATGTACTCTGGAGTAATTTTAGCTAAAAGTCATTTGGACATTTGAAAACTATGTGTACATATGAGACTTTTTAAACAGGTCACATGAATTTTATTAAAGCATAACAAAACTTTTGTGAAGTGCCTCTTTTCTTTGAAACCATTTTTTTCATATTCCAATATACTGAACTGCAAGTAAGAGGCTTAAGGTTGGAAGTGCTTTATTGTCCACCCACTGTCTTCCCACCCTCTGTATTTTCAGTGATGGGTGTGTTCAGTTGAAATGAGAAAAATTCATCATCATGATTACTACGTGAATTAGTCGTATATGCAGTTTGCATTTATCCAAACAGATTGTCCACTTTCTGGAAAGATGCTACAATAGTGATACTGAATCTGAAAGCTGTCCACAAATTCTGAAAGAGATCTTCTGAGAAAAGATTCAGGTATCTCAATAGACATACCTGGACACAATAAAAAAGTATTTTTCCAATGAAGCTGGAACCCACCTCCAGAAAGGAATTTGACTCATTGTTACATAGCACATGGTATTAAACCATATCATTTGACATACGAGGTATGCTGCTACCCAAGCTATTTCCATACAGGTAACTATTTTTGAAATTAAGCAATTTCTTTAATGCCTTATGAAAAGTATTGGTCAAATAATGTCATATTATTTTGTTTGCTGACACACTGTAACTTTTCTGAACAAATTGCTAACATCATAGAGTATTTTATGGTATGTTGATCACAGTGTACATGTATCTGCCAGACTGAATATCCTTAAGCTCTATCATCATCCGCTAAGCAAAATTGCTAATACTTCGGGGAAGGAGACCTACAAACAGAGAGTCTGATATGATCAAGCATTTTATGTCTTCTTCTTCTGGCATTAAAAATAAATATATACATAACTAAGTAAATACTTCCTCTATCACTTAATTTCTAAAATATAGAATGTTCTACAGCATAGGTCACTGGACTGTATCGCTATGCTATATCTATAAATTTAACTACGTGGCTGTTGCGTACTGTCATTGTATACACTGTCTTTTTACACAGATACATTGATTCAGGTTACTGTACTTCAGGAATTTTTTATGATGGAAGACTTTCTTTAAAACATCTTAAGAGGTTACTTTAGATAATTTCAATTACTTTTTAAATTTCATATCGTAATTTTTAAATGTGAATCTTCTGAAGTAATCTATCGGCAGCACTTTTCACTAAGTAAACTTTGCAGTACAGATTTACTGCTTTGATCAACTGAGATTTTTGCTATGTATCAGTTGGTTCAACAAAGTTATTACTAAGGAAAATGCAAAGAACTAGATCATCCGCATCTGTGATAATAGATTATTATTTTCTAAATGTTCTCCATAACTTTTTGTGTTTGGGTATTTTTTCCCTCTTGATCAGCAACAGTCATGTCATTCTTTACTTTTCTGGTCTTTCCACTTATTTACTCAGGATTAGCATTAACAAAAGCCAAACTGAAGCTTACAATATTAAAGTCTAGAAAGAGACGTTATCAGTTCCATTTTAGAAAATTCTTCCTACTGCCCCAATAAAAAAAAAGGATGTGGTCAGCTACTATTTAATTCTGTAGGAAAATTAGTGCTAATTAGAAATTTGGATAATTTTGAGCTATATTGAAGTGGGTTACACGACGATAAGATAAAAGTCTGAGTCATAAAACCAGTACTTCAAATGTAGGAAGTGGACTGAGACTAAATTGCCTACAGTCATAATTTAGCTAAAGACAAAGATTCGGTAAAGGTGAATTACAACAATTGCTCATTGCTTGTCATGCTTTACTTAATAATATTGCCGTAAATTATAAAGTGAAAGTATATAATCATTTCAGCAGAGACAGACGTATGCTTCATTAACCTTAAACTAGACATGGTATCATACAAGGTTAAATAATAACAATAATTGCTAATATAGCTCTTAAACTTCGTAACTTTTCTATGAACAACAGCAATATAAATCAACTAAAGATATGCAACGGCTCAGAAGCCTTCTACCTGCTGCCCTCCTTGCTTTTTTGAAATAAGATTCATCATTATTAAGCAAGTAATGATTTCACACTGAAAATAATTTTGAGGCTGTATTACTAAGTCTAATAACACTGAATAATGATACACCAACATTCATTCAGCGCACTTAAACTGTAAATAGCATTCCTTGCTATGTTGGAGAAATCACCTGAAAGCAGGATAGAATTTAAGCAAGAGTATGGATATTACACCTTATGGAAGATGGATGCAAACCTAACTGTAGAACATGAAATTGTAGAAGTAATCATAAATTATTTGAAATTATCATATAAAGTAATCAAATGGTAAGTATAATGTATTAATAAAAATCTTAATTACACAGGCAAAAAGACCAAAACCACCTAAAGTTTTGTTTGTTTGCCATATTTGAAGGTTGAGGGTGATTAAATTGAGGGTACTAAGTGTGAAATCCTTTGGTCTCTTTGCCAGGGATCAGCAGGGTAAAGAAGGCAACAGAGGGCCACATTGACTATTGACCGCAGTTTGACTGACATCAAGGCATACGAGGTCTCTAACAAGAAGTACTTAAACAGAATATAACTGTTGAATTATTATGTGCAATATTGGAAGAATTCAAATATTAAATACATATAAAATAAGTTTAAAACAATTAGGATTGCTTCCCTGAGCTGGAAAAGGAGATAACACATTTTGCATTGTGATAGCAATCTTTTCATTTCTACCACTTCCTCAACTGAAATTAGACATGAAAAAATACTGACTGAAAAGTAACAGTAAAAAATACTGACAGGAAAGTAACCTTGTTTATGAGAAACTCAATAGTGACATGTTTTTCTGACATCAAAGAGACAACTGTGAATACACACACAATTCTAGACAAATCTTAGTCTTACAGCTGGAATAGAAAGAAGTACCAAAGAACTCAGAAGTCTCCTATACAATCTATTTTACATATTTCTATACTAACATAACAGGTGACAATCTCTAAACAATAAGGTAAATAAATGTAAACCTATGCACAATCAACATAAACATACTTCCCAGCTGATTGAAAGAAAACTAAACCCTTAGTATATGTATAAATGTTGCTGGAATGATGACCGTAATCTTTTATACAGCTTTTATGTAACTGGTATAAAAGCCAGAAGTTTTTATTTTGGATTGGAAAATATCTCAAACTTCTTGATGAAGGGAATACAAAATAGCTTGACAGTTACAACAAAACACCATTCCATAACATAGACATATATGGGGCAGTGGGATGTGGAGCAACTGTACAGGCTGACAGGCCTGTGTCCTTCAGGTATTTTTTGCCATGAATGTCAAGTTGTTGATAACCTGATCATTTCAAAATGTTGATTTTAGTTAGGGTAGAAATAATATCTCAAAATAACAAACTTGCAAATAGAGTAATGTAGCTTCTTGACCAATTTAATGAAGAGTGCTGTTAGTACTGTTATTGTACCACATAAGGTACCTCTTAGCACAGAGTTACAATACACAAAGTTACCAAGCTATTCAGATGGGTAGTTTAGAAATATCCGATCATTAACCATTTGAACAATAACCATATTCTATTCAAACAACAGGAGAAAAACATCATTTTTCAACTCCTCAGACTACAGAACAGCTGAATTCAGCCATGGGGGTGGACACACACTGTGCCTGTGTTAAATGAGGGGGAAAGGATGTATTTTTATGGCAAAGGTACTGCTGTAGGTAGGAGAAACATGATTGAGTCATGAAGGTTTCTGTGTTTACTCTTGAATCCCACAAGTAACATACCAATGAAGGGGCACAACTGAAGGTTAAAATGTCCGTACCTAAATATGAGTACAAAATAACAGCCTGTCTGTTCTTATTGCTGTTATTGCTGGCCAACGGATCTGATTTTGTTCACTGTTCTGAATCGGTTTTGTTCCCTGACTGAACATATGAAACTGTAAACAAACAAACAAAAAAAACCTAACACAAAACGTCGAAGAAGTTTGGTGGTGAGTTAATATTCATGCACCACTGAATATAACATTAAATCCACCTCTCGTATTTGTAGAGCAGATCTTAGATGGGAGAAGTGAATGATGACCAGTTGTAATGCAGAAATATTGATCCCGCAGTATTCCTATATTCCAAATGCTCTGTTAAGCTAGATTTCTACCATCAGTTATGTTCTGTAATAAAACAGATTTTATATTCACTTACTTACATAATGGCAGCATTTTGTGCTGTTTTGTTGTGAATGGTGGTATAGAGATTTTTGTTTTAAAATCTCAGTAGTAATAATTTAAGATCCATGGCAAAACAGTGGAAGAATAAATCAAAATTAACATTCAGATATCAATACTCTGAACAAAAAATGTAGAATACCAGCTTATTTTGGTACTCACGAGTGGGAAACAGTTGGGAATTTGCCTATAGATCATGAAAAATAGATTAGAAAAATTGGTCTCTTGTCAAAGATATAGCAGAAAAAAAAAAAAAGTGTAAATACTCAGACTGAGGGAAATTGGAAGGATACGCTACTCTGTTCTTTAACTTTTTCCTAATAATCCATCACTGACCACCACTGAAGGCAAGACACACACACCTGGGTAGACATTATTCTGACATACTACAGTCATTGTTATGTTGTCAAATCCAGTGGAGTCCCTCAGAGATCTACAGAGGAATCTGTGTTGTTCAGAGTATCAGTAAATCACAGAATGGAATGTCCTGTAAAAGGATACAGTAGTTTATGGTAAATAATAATAACGGTAATGAAAGCTGACTGAAGAACTGCAGAAGTTTTTCATCTTAGGTATTGAATATATGACAGAATAGAACACGAAATATCTGCCTATATAATCCTGACCATACAAACACTAAAATGGTGTTTAAATTAAAAATTACAGATCAGTAAACTGTTTTTAGAATCACTGTGATTAGTTCTCTGAATATACTGTCTGTCTGCTCCAAGGTAGTTCAAAAGGCAAATAAAAATTTAGAACACATTCTCAGTCCTAGAGAAGTTAACTATTTGAATAGTTTTCTATTAGAATATGAGAATTAAGGTAGTGCTCCAAATAATATATTTTATAGTTATTTCTACACATCTTACTGTATAGAGGTCGCATTACTCCTCCTGCCTACCCAAAATAATATAACGGAGAACCACAGAATCATAGAATGTCCTGAGTTGGAAGGAATCTACAACGATCATCAAATCTAATTCCTGACTCCACACTGAGAAACCTAAATGGTAAGCGATGTATCNGCTTGTTCCAGTGCTTGACTATCCTGCCAGTAAAGAACCTTTTCCTAATATCCAGTCTGAACTTCCTCTCATGCAGCTTTAAGTTACTCCCTGTCATGGGAGACCAGAAAGAAGAGATCAGCACCTCCCTCTCCGCTCACCTTTATGGGGATTTTGTAAGTAGCAATGAGGTCGCCCCTCAGCCTCCTCTTCTCTAAGCTGAACAAACTTAGTATCCTCAGCAGCTCCTCCTAAGTCATGCTCTCTAGTCCTTTCACCACATTTGTTGANCACCTCCCTCTCCGCTCACCTTTATGGGGATTTTGTAAGTAGCAATGAGGTCGCCCCTCAGCCTCCTCTTCTCTAAGCTGAACAAACTTAGTATCCTCAGCAGCTCCTCCTAAGTCATGCTCTCTAGTCCTTTCACCACATTTGTTGACCTCCTTTAGACACATTCTAATATCTTTATATCCTACCTATATTGTGGAGCCCAAAACTGCGCACAATACTCAAGATGAGGCTGCACCAGTGCTGAGTATACTGGGACAATCACTTCTTTCAACTGGTTAGCTATACTGTGCTTAGTGCAACCCAGGATAGGCTTGGCCCATTGGGCCTTCAGGGCATATAGTTGACTTACATTGTGTTTGCCATCAACCAAAATTCCCAGATACTTTTCTGCAGAGCTACATTCCCAGCTCTGTATGCACATCCAGGATTACACCTCCCCAGTGTAGAATCTGGCATTTGTCCTTCTTAAATTTCACGTAGTTGATGGGAATCAACAATTCTTCCTTATTTAGTACTGTTGGCAAACTTACTTAGTGTGCACTTAACTCCAGGTCTTTGACAAAAACATTGAAGAGAACTGGCCCTAAAATTGAAGCCTTGGGAACATAAATAGTGACTGGCTGTCAGCCAGATGATACCCTGTTTACTACAACAGTTTGAGTNCTAAAGACAGAGGCAAAGATGGCATTAAATATCTCTGGTTTATGTTCATCCCTATTTGTGACCAACCTCATCAAGTAACAGACCAATGTTTTCTTTAGTCCTCCTTTTGCTGCTAACAGTCTTGAAAAAGTCTACTTTGTTATCCGCCGCAGTATGGGCCAGCTTCAACTCCAGTTGAGCTTTGGTCGTATGAATTTTGTCCCTGCAGTGGTGAACAGCATCTCTGTAGTCCTCCTGTGTAGCCTGGCCTGGCTTCCAAAGTCCATATGCTTTCTTTTTGCTCCTAAGTTCCAGAAGGAGATGCCTGTTCAGCCAAGCTGGTCTTCTGCCCCACTTGCTTGACCTCTGACACATTGGAATTGCCTGCTCATGTGCTCTTAAGAGATGGCTCTTAAAAAGTGTCCAGCTTTTATGGACTCCAATACCCTCAAAAACAAATTCCCAGGGGACCATACTTACTAGTTCCTTGAGCAGCCTAAAGTCTGCTTTTCCAAAGTCCAGGGTAGTAGCTTTGCTGACAGTTTTTCTTATATTGCCAAAGACGTTGAACTCAGCCATTTCATCGTCACTGTGGCCAAGACAGCCACCAATCACCACATCACCCATGAGTCCTTATTTATGAACAACACGTCTAGGAGGCTACCTTTCCTAGTCAGCTCCCTTAGTACCTGTATCAAAAAGTTACCTCCAACAAGCTTCAGGAATTTCCTGGACCTGTTTGTGCCTGCTGCATGGTAGTCCCAGTCGATATTTGGGGAGTTGAAGTTGTCTATAAGGACAAAGGCAACTGGTCCAGAGATTTCCCTTGATTCCTTACAAACTAATACATCAATGTCACCATCCTGTCTGGGTGATCTATAGCAGACTGCCACAACATCCACTTCATGAGCTTTTCCCTTAATCCTTATGCACAGGCTCTCAACCATGTCATTCCCAGTTGCAAGTGCTGTACAATCCAACCCCTTCTTTACACACAGTGCTACTCCTCTACCTCACCTGCCCTGCCTATCTCTCCTGAAAAGCCTGTAAGCACCCGTCATAACATTCTGTTCACAAAAGTCTTCCCACCAAGTCTCAGTTATGCCTGAGCAGTTTTTCTACCTGAGTATACCTTCAACAGGTATTCTCACTACTGCCCTCAGACACCAGTAGAAACCCTGGACACACTTTTCAGCCAGACACCTGGAAGGCTGCATGTTGCCTGGAGGCTCTGTTTGGGTAGCTGCATCAGTCCCAGTGGGTGCTAATACCACAGGGGATGCAGAAGACATAACTTTCTGTTGGGCTTGATCTCCCTGGAGGTGTTTACGACTGATGATGTGGTCCTGGAAGTGTGTGGTCTGGCTGGTGAAGCCGCAGTCTCTCAGCGTCCTAGTGTCCTCCAGCAGCTGGTCATCTTTGCTGCATCTTCCCCACATGGAAGGAGGTCAATTTATGCTTAGATCATGAGTTTTTCTGGTTAGGTATTTCTTGTTTGATTATGTAAAACCTAACATTGTCAGACTTTTATTCATAGCTTGAGACCTTATCTGTGACTCCAACACAAATATTTTTAATGACATCTATTTCCAGTACTGTTTGTATTGATATATAAACAGGAAGAGCCAAAAGTTCTATTATATTACTGGAATTATAATCTATATAAAAGAGATCTGCTGGTAAGCTCATATGACTGTGATTATATTAAAGAGAAAGGAAAGGAAGGACCGACAGAGGCAGAAAGACAGATGTGTTCCATCTTTGTATACCACTTGCTTTGAGATTCAAACCAGAACGGGAGAAAGACCTTCTGAAAATCCCTGGGTGATAATTAAAAGTGGAAAGAATAAGTGCAACATCTAAAAGCTATAATTTACTAAGAGTCAAACTAGCAATGATTTTAAAAACCATGTCATGCATTCTTCCTTCTCACCTGGAACAGGGTGAACACTTCTCATCTGAGACCTCTGTAAAGGACAGGCCGAGAAGGGGGATATATTGAAAACATATTTTTGGTGATGGTGGCCTGCTACTCCTACAATCCTAGGTGTTAGTGTGTATGTGTGACCAGGATTCAGCTGTTCCAGGAATAGAAAGTTTCTCGAGGAGAGGAATTCATGCATGTTTTATTTTGAGGATCTTATTTTGTTTTTAAAGTTAATCTCTGCTGAAGTAATCTCAATTATGTGCATGATTTTCACCATGCCTCTCTAGTGCCCTTCCAGTAGTGTCACACAGCTCCTGACAGAGAAGTCCCTACAAGACATTTCCTTGAAGTATTTTACAAAGCTTTTCAGATTAGTTGGCATTCCGCCTTGGGGAAACTGGGTGCTCCCAGCCAAACTATCAGCATCCTGATCCCATTGTAGTGAATGCAGAGTCCAGCCAAGAAACATAGTGGTCTTTAACCCACAGACACTGTGGATACCCAGCATATATATTAAAGCAAATCTTGTTTTCCTTAAGCGAAAAAGTACTCATTGAAAATAATTTGTAGTCTATCAAATAGATATATATATGAAAAAGATCAATTAGCAATCATTTGTTACACAAGAGAAAATAACTACCTCACAGTGAATACTATCTTATACTTAAAGCAGAAGAGGGAAAAATAATAGTGATTTATCTAACAGTTTGATTAATTACAGAAAATCCCATATCTTTATTTTATCTAACTCATCTTGCTATACAGGAAGTATTGTTTTTTATTTAGTGATTTACTTGATTAGCAAGTATTTCCTTAAGAATGTCCCATTGCATTGTTCAGTAAGATCTCACTTACTGCAGAGAAAGCCATGATGCTTGAACACACTAATCTTTTCAGAAGTATTTATTCACAATAAGCTGCCCTGTAGTCTCCCACCCACACCATGCTATTCAGTGCTTTTGTGTTTGAAAGCTGTAGTATATAGTTCCAGCATGTAATTACAGTAATATAAAAAAGTGATTTACTGTAGACTCAATACAAAATGAAATTTGCTTGTTTTAGAACTGGAAAGAAAAATGACAATTATGTGTATTATTATTTTGAACAAAGGAAAACTTGAATGATGAAACAACCTACTGACAGACTGATTGACTGATTGATTGATTGGTTGATTTCTTGTCCTTGAGAGTTTACGGAGTGTTATGGTCTAACCCAAGTCAGCAGCTAGGACCATGCAGCCTCTTGCTTACACCTCTGCCACGGCCAAACAGTAGGGAGAAAAGGAGGGGAAAGGGAAAAAAATGTCGTGGATTAAGATAAAGATTTTTATAGAAAAATAANCTAACACAACCATGTGTTTTCTTTTTTTCCGTCAC
The DNA here is from genome assembly GCA_013397275.1 of Burhinus bistriatus. Lineage (NCBI taxonomy): Eukaryota > Metazoa > Chordata > Aves > Charadriiformes > Burhinidae > Burhinus > Burhinus bistriatus. The sequence continues at coordinate 226 of VYXH01009249.1, read as the reverse complement.
TGTAAAGTGCATTTAGTTTTGATTAGTTACAGGCTAACCTACCTTCTCTTTGATGTCCCCACCTTGGCACACATTTTGGCAAATATTTTTCAAAAATTTTGATCTTATTTGTTCAGGAAAAAAAAAAAAAATTCTGGGGCAGGCTTTGATCAGTAAATCAACTGTAGTGCTAACCAGTACAACTAATCAACCTCTTAAGCAAGACCACTACCATGGACTTCCAGAA
>VYXH01009247.1:0-15998 GCA_013397275.1 Burhinus bistriatus | reverse complement strand
CGTTTCGGGGCCTTTGTTTAGCTCAAAGACTGGATTGCTCATTGCAATCAAATCATGCCCCTTTTCACTCAGTCATTCCTCCACAGAAGCAGAGCAGAAGAGAGAGCATCTGTCGTTCTGCCTGATTTGGCCAATCCAGCCCAAACCACGACACTGTATGGACATCTTTGGAAAGGAGTTCAGCCATATGGATGAGAGCCAAACCATGCCATGCTACTTGCTCTCTGTGCCCTCACCCATTTTCTTTATTAGCACAGACTTCGTCTCATGGATCCCTGCTTTGTTCAGGGGCTCTGAGCACAGCAGAGAGTACTACCTCTCATGCTCACCTCCTGCCCTGTGTTCAGAAGCAGTAGCTGGACCATACACCACCAAGTACCACCCACTACTGAAAGGAGAGGCAGGGAAGAGCAGCCAGGGTTGAGGTATCGCTGTCTTAGAAACAACAGCTCTACTTAGGCAGCATTTCACATTCAGAAAACACCTTTCCAATCTTCTCAATACCCAGTGAGGTAGATTAGTATTAGAGCTGCAACAGTAGTAAAGGAAAAAAAAATACCCCCCTAAACATTCACTCTAACATATTTGTGCCTTCCTTGTATTACTTTTCTGGGAAGGCTCTATGAGACAAGTTTGCTGGGAGGCATAATTGCTGAAATAACAAATTTTACCCAACAATGACAAATACTCATTTAAGGCAGGCTTTAAATTCATATTCTGAATGCACTATAGGCCAATAAAATTATTTACAGAAAGTATTTGGTGAATAATTTGGAACAAATAAATTTGAAAAAATGCAATCCACTTGCAGACTATCTGCAAACAGAGAGGCAACATCTGTTTAATAAGGAGCTGCACTATGAATTATTCACCCTGCCCTATTAAATATTACTATCTCCAGTTTGCAGATGATGAAAGACACAGAGAGCCAAACACTGACCACAGTTACAACAGCCTATTAATTGTCACTGGAGGAGTAAGTCCTAACTCATGCCAGGGAAAATGAGCAAGGAGCTGGAGAGGTCTTTATTTCCATCCTCCTTGTTTAATTCTTCCTAAAAGTCAGGGAATTTCCCTAATGCAACAAAGACAGTGGCAGGAGGCATGCCATTGGCACCTAGCACTGTCTTCGTGAGCAGCCTCGGCTGATGCTCTGTGGTCAAACAACGGTTTGGGGAGTGTGTAGGATCTGCTCACCATGCTGTTGCATCCTGCCCTCCCTGTGACAAAACCGTGTGACAAGCAGGCATGTGGTGCTCACTCTGCCAGTGCTGCCTCCTGTTTAAACCGGGAACCAAGAGGAAAAGGAAAACCTAAGCGAGCTCTGCCCTGCGAACAAAGTTATTTCTTGGGGAGGATAGAGGGCAAGGCAGAGAGGACCATCTCACGCGGTGTGGCTGTCCCCAGAGTCCTCCACTGTCACTGCTCCTGACCTTGCAGCTTATTGATGTGCGTCTGGGGATTCAGAGTCACTTCTGGTTGACAGAGTCTAAATTTCACACAATCTGTCAGAAAGCAAAGAATATCAGTTTTTTGACTGAACTTTCCCTTCGCAACCATGACAAAATAACTGTGGGATCTGACACAAGCAATGTTTATGCCACTGAGATGCAGGAGATGTCATGACTTTGGAACAGTCACGCTGCAGCATTATATCAAAGCGGTTTGTCAGCTGATCACAACTGTTGCAATACATATCACTGCTTTACTAACTAATTATTTTGAGATAAATGTGTGCTTGAGGTATTTTGCAAGATTTTACAAAACATCATGTATTAAGCACACTAAAAATTGATATTAAAACTGGTCTAAACATTTATGTCATGCTCACATTATAAAAAATAAAAATAGTTTTCAAGGGTAAAACTCTTTGGGTATTTGCAGTTCCTCCTACAATTCAGGTCAGAAATATGTCTCTCCTCAAAATTCAGCATGAAATCTCTGTTAATCTGGTAGCACCATGCACAGTGCAAAACCTCCAATGGAGCCTACTCCCCTCTGCAGCCTGCTGGATGCCTACTCCCCTCTGCAGCCTGCTGGATGGGAACCTGCAAACAAGGGAGGTGCAATATATCTACTACTTGTATATGCTCTGAAGATCTGCCTCAGTGATGATTCCATCTGCAAATGTCCTCTGCAGTTGGATCCTGTGAATATCTAAGAAGGCATGGAAATTATGAGGAAAGGCTGAGAGACCTGGGTCTGTTTAGCCTGAAGAAGAGAAGACTGAGAGGGGATCTCATCAATGCTTATAAATACCTAAAGGGCGGGTGTCAAGAGGATGTAGCCAGACTCTTTTCAGTGGTGCCCAGCGACAGGACAAGAGGCAACGGGCACAAACTGGAACAGAGGAAATTCCATCTCAACATGAGGAAAAACTTCCTTACTTTGAGGGTGACAGAGCACTGGAACAGGCTGCCCAGAGAGGTGGTGGAGTCTCCTCTGGAGATATTCAAAACCCACCTGGATGCCATCCTGTGCAACCTGCTCTAGGTGAACCTGCTTTGGCAGGGGGTTGGACTAGATGATCTCCAGAGGTCCCTTCCAACTCCTACCATTCTGTGATTCTGTGTGATTCTGTGATTAGCCCTGATCATAAAGAACAAGGAACCAATTTATATAAACATAAAATTAAACACATTCTGTACAGATACAGTCATTCTCCTTTCTGGCCTATCAGGCACAGAAGGTTTGATATTGTCCAAAATGCTTTGATGAAACTGGTAATGGAAGCAATGACTTTGGTCCCATGCAGAGAAGCCATTAATCAAGGGGAGCACTCACGTGGGTTTGGACCCATGTGATGTTTTTCTGAGGCACTATATAGCATCTGTTATCTTCTCCAGGTACATTTGAGGTGATAGTCATCAGGGTATTTATAGCCCAAGGAAGAGGAATGAAGGAGGCAAAGCTCAGAACTTAAGCTACAGTGCAACACAGCAAATCCCATTAAAAATGAACAGGCACAATGTCAGTGGTGACTTTGTCACGGTTTTTCCTATTTTGCCTTGGCCTTGCAGATTGCAGAAGAGAAGGGCAGAAGTGGGAAGCTCCGTTCCCCACCCCGCACTCCTCCCCAGAGCAAGGCTCTGCTCCTGGGAAGGCTCCAACTCTGAAGAGAAAGGAGGGAGAAAGGAGGTTTTCCCCAGAGGGAAGCTCTACACAGGTGTGAGAAGGAAAAGCAGAAACTGATTTTTTAAATAATTTTTTTAAGAGATAGATATAGAAAAAAAATTCTAGCTGTGGATGGTTATGCACTGAAACCGCTTTTGGGGAATTCCTGGTGCTGAAGGTTATTAAAAGCAGGGTAGACCATTATCTCTGAGAGGTCTAGTTTATACTTGCCCTGCCTTTGTCAAGAGGAACAGACAGGGAAATCTCCAGATAACTCTTACAGGCTTGTGTCTTTGATAATTACGGATCAGAGGCCAGTCTGACTAACACAAGTACATAAATTGTACCTGCATCTGAGATACTTGGTGAAATATTTATCCTAATGGAAATGCTTTTCATTTCCAGTATAAATGAAGTATAGATGCCTTTAAAAAGCCCCATCAAGACACTCCAGCTGCATAACCTTAGGTGCATTCCTGGAAGCCTGAGTCAAAATCTAGCATTCGTGCCCCTAAAACCAGGCTTGCGCTTTGGCTGTCGAAGCTCCAGTGCTGGTGCATGGCTGCCCTAATTCCTGACGTCTCTGCAGCATATTGTTCTGGCAGAGGAAAATGATAGCCTATTCCTGGAGAAGGGGCTGCACTGAGGCTCACCTCTCTGTGCTCCAGCCTACAGGCTGCTTGAGCACGAAGCTCAAGATTTTTCCTGGCTTGGGATTTCCTGGCTTGGATCAGACCTGTCTCGTCCCTGCAGACATGTCCAATGGCCAGAGGGCTGCAGCTGGCCCTGCCTGCTACCAGGGCCCTGCCTGCTCTGCTACTGCCTGCCTTCTCATCAGTTACTTCACCAGTTTTTAAATAACTTTTAAAAAAAAAGTCTCTGGGAGGTTTAATATAAGTGTTAGAAAGTAACTGAAAACAAGCAACAGCATGTTAGCATGTCTGTGCAGTAGACTTTAATAACCAGTAGGATGGACTGGATAAGAACCAGCATGCCAAGTACATCCTCTGGTATCCCCTCTGACCCTATCTCCCTCCGTGAGTTTCTATACTGGGACTACACTGGGAACAGCAATCAATTAAAAAGCCACTCAGCTGATGAGCAGCAGCAGCAAGCAGCAGTGGCTTTCCAGCCAGGCACCCCAGCGGGTTTGCACATGCTGCCCAGGTGAGACAGACCCGGTGAGTCGCAGAGGAAACTCTGCACCCAAGAAAAGATTTGTAGCTTTATCTACTACAAATTTCTCTCTCACTGATACACAATATAAAACTGAACTCTTGAAGAAACAAAATTCAAGGGGAACTTCTAGAAAAGTGATAACATGTCAGATGATAGAAAAACCTCCATGTCTCTCTTGTACTGGGCAGCCCAGAAATGGACCCAGTACTCCAGATGTGTCTCACCAATGCTGAGTAGAGAGGAAGCATCACCTCCCTCAACCTGCTAGCAACACTCCTCCTAATGCAGCCCAGGATGCTGCTGGCTTTCATTGCTGCAAGGGCACATCCACCAGGGCTGCCGCTGCACAGTGATCCTAATCTGACTGGAGAAATAAACTCATCTGCAACTGTGATTTTATTAAAGGCTACTGAATGACAGGTCAGGGAGGAAATCTGACAATTTACTCAGATTACAGGCATCTTTGATATATTTTAATAACTTTTTAGTATAAGAAAAACTTTTTATAACCATTTATTTTAGTGTTTCACTTCATGTGTGGCAGAAAAGCTGTGAAAAGGTCCTATCAGTCCTGTTTTGAGTCTCCATCATGAAGCAACAATGTTAGTCACCTAATTTTTTCATTTTTTATTTTTAGTAAGACCACATTAAAGGGATATAAGCAAAACCAGGCATAAGGTTGAGTCCCAATATAAGTTTGATTTGACAAATGGGAACTCCAAAGTATACTCCCAGCTAATTGATGAGTTCATGGGGCACTGAAAAGACCTCATCCACTGAAATTTACTGTTTTAAGACAACAGGGTACCCTCCTGTTCCTCAGGATGTCTTTTGGGTGACTGATACTCAGAATCCCTGCCATTAAGTTTAAGAATGCGAATCTGAACATTGGATGTGCTTGCTCATAATGAGCTATGCACAGTATACATCATGCCCTGTCTAGTCCAGTGTCACTGTGTATCTTACAGAGAAAAAGAGGGTTTTTTCTGCAAGGCACGCTTGAAGATATGGAGGCATTCACCTACATATTATTACTAAGGTAATGCCTAGCAGCCTTGACTAAAATTAGGGTATAGATGTGTTGAATACCGTATAGAAGTCCTATTACTGTCTAATGTGGCATGGTTGGAAAAGGATAAAAGTGCAAAACCACTCCAACCCCATTTTGAAAACTGAAAGTCTGGCCTGGGAAATTCTGGCAAACCCTCAAAGCAAGACTGACAGCATCAGGACAGAAGGATTTCCCAAGGCTCACTCTAGTGCCTTAACTCCAAAACAACCCCTCTTCTCTAAAGCATCACTGTGAATCCCAATGTCTGGTAGAGGTATAATTTCACCAATTTTTAAATATTTCTTGGCTAATTTTACCTTTCTGAACACTGGTGGAAGTCTGCATAGTAGTTTTGGAGGGGGCATTGGCAAAATGGTGCCCAAGAAAAACATTTACCAAAAGTTTCCTTTTACAGAGGAAGATAGTGATTTCAGGATGGAAAGGATGGAACACATTTTGCTGCGAATAAGACTAACTACAATCAGAAAACATACTTCAAAATGAGAGATTAACAGTGACATACCAAGTAACATGCTCAAGTGAAATAATTTAGTGCATTCCCATTGCTGCCCTGGAGGATATTAGGGGAATGCTCATATCTATGTGAGGTAGTGATGGGATTGATCAGCATTAGCAGGATTTACAAGAGTATGGGCCTCAGAGTTACGACAGCAAGTCTAGTCAAAATGAAAATGTCACACAACATTGTGAAACAACCTACAACCAAATGTAACAAACAACAACAAAAACATATATAATTAGAGCTTGGTTGATTTTATTGGTGTTGAAGACATTGACCAGTGTAGTCTGATAGCATGCATTTGGGCCTATGTCTGAAACAATAAAAGAATGATATTAATCTTCCCCCAAATAAATTATTCACATCTTCGTTTTTAGTTTTAGCTCACAGAAATGCACCATCTCTGCTAGCTCTGCAGCCCTCGTGTTAGGAATCATTCACCTTCAGACTCATTCCTTTTCTCAAACACTTCAAATTCAGCAGCAAATCAACCTCACCCTTGCACACTTTACATGCAGGATTACAACTCATTCTATTGTTCAAAAAAATTGTAATATTTAAAAAAATAAAATAAGCACCTTCTTTGCCAAAGACTGCTACATTTTCCATATCTGTAGACCTGATTTTCAAGGTAGCTTCACCTATTCTGATACCTAAATAGGGCTAGATTTTCAAAAGTGTTCCATATCCAACAGCTCTTATTATAGCCAGATTTTCTAAAGAATCCAAGTTCTTTGGAAAAAATGCATTTACTGTAGTGTTGACCAGGGACNGTGTCCCTCCTATACTGTGGCGCCCAAAACTGAACACAGTACTCAAGCTGCGGCCTTGCCAGTGCTGAATACAGGGGCACGATCACTTCCCTACTCCTGCTGGCCGCACTATTCTTGATACAGGCCAAGATGCCATCGGCCTTCTTGGCTACCTGGGCACACTGCTGGCTCACGTTCAGCCAGCTGTCCACCAGGACCCCCAGATCCTTTTCTGCCAGGCAGCTTTCCAGCCACTCCTCCCCAGGCCTGTAGCGCTGCCTGGGGTTGTTGTGACCCAAGTGTAGGACCTGGCACTTGGCCTTGTTAAACCTCATGCAATTGGCTTCAGCCTGGCTCCCAACTCTGCTCACGCAGCACCACAGGTTGCGGGCTCCAGGGAAAATGGATAAAATTTTTGCCAATTACTTCTGCAGCAGCTGTCGGGTCTTGGTCTGTAACTTGAGTGAACCCATCGGCATTGGGTGGAAAATGCCAGAGAAAATGGATCTTACACTGATTCTGCATCTTCACTGCTTCCAATGTCACATTCCCTGCCATTGCCTGGGAATCCTCTCCCACCCGCGGGTGGAAGGACAAAGCAGGGGCTTGCAGGGAAGGGCGGGAAGCGGCGCTCGCCCCGCTGGGCACCCCGGCCGCTCCCGCTGCGGGCTCCGTCCGTCCTGAGCTCACGGACAAGTTCATTTCACACGACAGCGCCACAACCTGACCCCAAACGCCAGCAGCCGCTCGAGAAGCGGCCGGCGGCGAGTACTGCACTGCCCCTCCACCTCTGCCCAGCCGGCGGAGCTCCCGCCCGGCCCCGCAGGCGTCTCCCCCCCCGCAGCAAACACCAGTTTTAAAGAGACGTGAAACTTTGCTTGGTGCAAGCGCGGCACTGAAAGGCCATCTCCCCATCCTAGGAACAGCCCGCGCAACCGGCGGGCACCGCCGTCCGCCCTACCTTGCCGGTGGGGGATGCTCCTCCGCGGCGCCGCGTGCACCCGATGCACGAAGCCAGGAGCAGCAGTGAGGCGAGGCGGCGGCAACGGCGGCCCGGAACCTCCATGTGCACCGCGTTCCTCCGCCGCCGCCCGAGCGGGGAACGTGGGGTCCGGTGGCCGCGGGCGAGGGTCGCCGCCGCGCGTCCCCCCCTGGGCGGCAGCTGGGCGGGGAGCGGGGCTGGGGCCGGCGCGGAGCGGTGGGACTTTTACCCACCCCGGGCAGGGACTGGAAGGGAAGGGTGGAGGAAGCTGGGTCTGGCCCTTTGATGGGATTACCGCCGCCTGTGGGGCTGCCGCGGCAGCGCTAGGTACGGCTAGGCACCTCCCCCGCGGGTCGCCGCCACCGCCTACCGCTCCGCAGCCCCCAGCCCCGACCCGGCCCTGATCGAGGGGTCGGGGCGTCCCCTGCCGGGTGATCCCCGTGCCGGCCGTACCTCCTCGGCAGGCCGGCCCTGCTCGCGGCCTCTCGGTTGTCCCTGCCCTGCGGGGGAGACAATCGGGGACTCCCCCCCGGGCACCTTGGGGCCGTGTGTCACCCGGCTAAGGAAGCTCAGCAAGGACCCCTCAGGGCGCAGCCCGGCCTCCCTCAGCCCAGCCCTGCCCTCTGGCTGCGCCTGCGGGGTGCTGGGATGTCCTCGGCCCCATCCTGTCCTGCGGGACCACAACTCGGCTGCTCCTCTCCCCAGGGGGCATCGGCATTGACACTTGGGTTCACGGTTTCTTCTTTTTTTCCCTGGTTTCCCTGGGAGGGACGGGGCTGAAGTGGTAGCCAAGTCCTGGGGCAAAGGCAAAGCTAGGGAGAGGATTCAGTGAGGAAGTTGTTGCTGAGTTAAGAGGATAAATTAAGTTTAATACACCCAGATGGAGGCTGAGACCTATCCAGCCACTCAGACTAATATAGAAACTCCTGTGGAGATTAGAGGGGATGGGGAGGGGTGGGGGAGGAAGGCAAGGGGAAGATGTGGAGTTCAAGAATCCCACAAGAAAACAGGGATGAGCAAGAAGGAGCCCAAAGCATCCTTTCAGAGCAATATAGCCTTGGTGGGACAAAAGACCAAATCCGTTTAGTGCAGTATTCTGTCTTTGAAATTTAACAGACAGAGGAAGGTACAAGAAACTTCGCATTAGGCAGGTGTGGGATTATCTGACCTCTGCTTTAGGTCTCATCCTAATCTCAGTTAGTTAGAGATCAGTTTAAACCCTGAAACATCAGAGTTGCTATGGCTTGAGAGTTTGTGTGGACTTTGTTTTGGAAATGAGCTTCATTTGTTTGTTTTGCTGTTCACTTTGATAACTTTGAATGGTTTTGATGTCCATATAAATTAAGTATGTTTATACAGTTCCTTTTTGAATTTTATTAAATATGTAACACTGATACTCTCTTCAATGAGTTCCAGGCTTTATGATATGTGGGGAAAAAACAGGAGGAGATGAGAAGAAAAGCTATGTCTCTGCGGGAACAAAGCTGAAACAGGAAAATAAGGAAAGCTGTACCCTTTCGGGGTACAAGAGGAGACAAGGAAATGGTGATGAAGTCCATTTGAACAAAAGATCAGAGGAAGGGAGCTGGAGCCCATATCCTGCAAAATCACTGTAAGAACATCAGGAAGAAGTTTGAGGGGGAAATCAAAGCCCTCAGAGGAGATGGTGGAGAGGACAGCCCTTGTGTCCCTCAGGGACAAGGCAAGGAGACAGAAACCTGGTCCCCTTAGAAAGGGCAGCATGTGGGTTTCGGAGTGATCCCTGCTGGGAGAGCATGCTCAAGGCTGCAGGAATTACAGATGAGGAGTAGTTCTATTCGTGTATTTGAGATGTCAGTGGTGTCTCTCTCACACCCTTATCAGCCTGCCTTTGCAGAGCCGGAGGAATTGCAGTACATGTGGGAGAAGTGCAGGGCCCATGGCAGGAATTCCCGGCAGGGTCAGGGACTGCAGTGCATTGTGAAACTGCAATTCACAAGGCAGAGAATTAATTCTGGACTCCACGTTTTGCCCACAAGTCACATGAGACTGCTCACTCGTCAGTAAAAGATGGCAGAGAGATCACGACAAGGGGTGGAGAAAAGTTAAGTCTGTCCTTTATATATTGTCCAAGCAATTGTTTCTTATTTGTACAGCGTGCTGTCATCAACTACGTTACAGCTTCTGATTTTCTTCTTGTTCTCCTTCCTTCCTTCTTTCACTCCTCTATCTCTAGTGTCTTCTTTCCTCTGACTTTCTTTTCTGGCAGCACTCATATTGGCCACTTGTTGTAGTTTGTCTTCTCTCACACATACGCCTATCTACCAAAAGTAATCTGTGATTAAGTAGCAGTTGGACATATTGAGGCCAAATTAATTGGAACACAAAAGTTCATACCTGAGTTTCAGGCTGTTGTCAGATTCAGACAGATTTTGTAATTTTAATTACAGTTTTGGAAGATTATCTCTGCAGCCATGCAAGCTGGAAACTTGCCTTCTACTAGGATGGAGTGAGGTATTCAGTTCTGGGTGCAAGGACAGATGCTCTTCTTGAAAATCTTACCAACAAAGGTAATCCACTACAAGCCTATTGAATTCCCTCTAAATAACAGAATGAAACCCAGTGGCTTTCTCACTGGTAAGGTTTCTACGCTCTCCTCATTGGCATAGTCCCGTTGTCTTCCAGTAGCATACTTATTCACATGGCACACATATGTTATTGCAACCTCCCTCCAGAGGGAGAAGCATTTTAGTAGAGTATATAGAATTAAAACCTAGAATTAGGTTTAAAAGATAAATGTACGCCTTGCTGTTCATTGATCTGAGAGAAGGCAAGATGAATGAAGTATACCACGTACTTCTGATAGTCTGAGTTTTGGGAGGGATTCATTTGCCAGTCTCAGACCAGCTTCTGAGATACATCATCCTTTCACAGACAAAAAAAAAAAAAATACCTTTATCATGGAGGACTCTGTTGTGCCAGAGGAGCATGGTTGTCAGTAATCATAGAATCATAGAATATCTCAAATTGGAAGGGACCCATAAGGATCATCGAGTCCTACTCCCTGCTCCTCGCAGGACTACCTAAGACTAAACCATATGACTAAGACCATCATCCAGACGCTCCTTGAACTCTGACAGGCTTGGTGCCATGACCACTTCCCTGGGGAGCTTGTTCCAGACCACCCTCTCAGTGAAGAACTTTTCCTAANTTGCTCAAAGCCCCATCCAACCTGGTCTTGAACACTTCCAGGGATGGGGCCTCCACAACTCTGGGCAACCTGTTCCAGTGTCTCACTACCCTCAGACTAAAGGAGGCTGAGGGGAGACCTTATCGCTCTCTTCAACTACCTGAAAGGAGGTTGTAGAGAGGTAGGGGGTCGGTCTCTTCTCCCAAGTAACAAGTGATAGGACGAGAGGAAATGGCTTCAAGTTGCGCCAGGGGAGGTACAGATTGGATATTAGGAAAAATTTCTTCACAGAAAGGATTATCAAGCATTGGAACAGGCTGCCCAGGGAAGTGGTGGAGTTGCCATCCCTGGAGGTATTTAAGATGGGTAGACGTGGCACTTAGGGACATGGTTTAGTGGTGGACTTGGCAGTGCTAGGTTAACAGTTGGACTTGATGATCTTAAAGGTCTTTTCCAACCTAAACAATTCTATGATTCTGTGTTTTAAATCTCTGGGTTTAGCCTGCAGCATCTTATTCATCTTATTTCTCAAGTCCCATGAAACAAGCAGTTAAATGGTATCAGTGGTCACCTGTGCCCTCTGACGAGAAGGTATTTCAAAGCCATGGAGTGCTGCTTGTGACTAACTGCTGATTTATGCAAGGTAATAAACCTCAGTAACCCCATACATACACATGTCGCTCCTGAATGTGCAAACACATAAGTATATGACTAATTATATCTTATGAATAATGGTACGCATAAACTGACATTTGCAGGAGCCCAGCTGCAGGAGGTTGTGACGGACTTGGTCTTTACTCTTCAGTACAGGAGAGCCAAATGCCGAGGTGAGCAGTCACATTATGTACCCGAAGTTAAGATTCATATATAATTAATTGGGAAGAATGCTCCACTAGAGGATCACTCAGAAAAGATGTGGAATTATAAATATACCTTCTGTTTTGAATGTGGAGAGAGGAAAATTAATGCTATTTTGCTCAAAGTCTGTTAATGAGCTATTGTAACGCTGAGTGCTTGTTCTCATTTCTGTCTGCAGTTATCACTGCCCAAACAGATCTCTAACCCAGAGTTACCTACTCATTAGCAAGCATGCCTACAGCAGGGCAAAAGGATAATAAACAAGAATCTAATGTTTTCAAGGATACGTTCTTCACATATTAACACCAGCTGCACCACTCATTAGTTGAAATATGGGGAAGCAACTGGAAAACATTCAATTTTCAAAATATGAGTTATTACAGCTCAAGCAGAAAAATACATAAAAACCACTAAAATTAAAACTTCTCACAAGTTATTCTGTATGGATGAGGCTACCTTACAAAAGCACTCAATCCAACAGCACAAGAGAAAAACTAGCCATTCATTAGCAATGGAAATGATTTAATCCAGCACAAAGTCGATTTATACGCAGAATCAAATGGTTACTTAGAGCAGTTCAGGTCTGGGAGACAGTCTGTTGTTGCAAAACCTAAAACAATGCAACTATTTAGTTTAATGAGCTTACTTGATCACAGTTCTCTATTGTGTGAACCTCATGAGATTCAACAAGGCCAAATGCAGGGTCCTGCACCGGGGTCGGGGCAACCCCCGGTATCAGTATAGGCTGGGGGATGAAGGGATTGAGAGCAGCCCTGAGGAGGAGGACTTGGGGGTACTGGTGTATAAAAAAATGGACAGGAGCCAGCAATGTGCACTCACAGCCCAGAAGGCCAACCGCTTGAGACCTGCCGCCAACTGGATTTAACGCCATTCACCACAACTCTCTGGGCTCGGCCATCCAGCCAGTTTTTAATCCAACGAAGAGTACACCTGTCTAAGCCATGGGCTGCCAGCTTCTCTAGCAGAATGCTGTGGGAATATATATATTATATATTATATCCAGACTGATCCCGTCATTTGAAACACGAGGCAACATTTAGTCAAAAACTATCTTCTTTTGAAAACTGCCTAGCATTTTGGAAAAGAAACAGGCCAATCGCATTTAATTTGGACAAGAAGGCTGTTCTATATTGGGAATTGTGACAATGCTGTTCTAGCAGATGAATTATGAGTTGCGTGCCTGGAAACCTGTACACTAAAGACTTCTCATAGCCATGACCTTTGGAAGACTATGAAGTGGGGTGAAGGAGGGGAAATGGAAGAGGAACAGGTAGACTCTAGGGAACAGATATTATTATCCTCAGAACCAGCAGAAACCCTAGCTTGTCACACATAACTCAAAACAACACTGAAGTCTACAATATAAATAAATCACAGTTTCGGTTTGTTTTTTTTCTCTCTCTCTCCCCCTCCCCTCTCTCTGCCTAGGATTAAATATTAAAAGCTTATCTCCTTAGTTTTAGCTCCAGAGTGGCTGTAAAACCTCTGAGGTCAAACATCTCTTTTGCGGCAAGTGCTGAACTTGTTCCAAAACATGAAATATTGTGAAAATCAGTTGCAGTTAGAATATTTAAAACGTACATTCACCTTTGGGCTTCAGAGTCTGCAGAAGCCACTGACCACTATAATTTTCTTCTGAAGTGTATTTGAGTTAAGCAGCATTTTTGCAGTATTATTAAGGCAAATTATTTGAGAAAGATATTTTGAAGCTCTGTCCTCACTGATTTTATATTTAAGAGAAGCCATTAGATCACCCAGTTCAAGAAGGGCAAAATCCATGGTCAGCCATACAAATAGGGTTACATCATGTGATGAGCAGCAGAGCTGTCTTGGCACAAGAGCTTCTGGGTGACCACCTAAGTCCTGATTGGAAGGAAGAAGGGCTGCCAGGCTAAGGCAGATACCACCGGACAGCCCCAAAAGGCAGCTGCCTGCCCAGGCCAGCCCCACGCTGAGCAGAGCCATGCCTCATCTCCCACTTGTCCAAATCTCCCTCTCCTCTGGGCTCTCCAAGATATGTAGGATGTGCTGTGCAACTCTCAAACATGTGAGTAATTTGAAATGCAGCTTGTAAAGTTACAGAAAGCATGAATATCAGAGATGCTCAAACCACCCTGGTGGACTGCAATGCGGAGGTATCTTCACCCCCAGCCTAAACGCTGCAGACTGGCTTGCCTTCACACTAATTGGGACCAACATGTCTAAGTCTGGACTAGACCACTTTGCAGCAAGTGGCCCAGGTCACCATCTGGCTCCAAACCAGCTTTTTGTGCGCTTCTCCATTCAAAGTGTTTGAAATAAAGAGAAAGTAGTTTTTAAAGCTTTAGGCTGAAATGTGTGGCATGCCCAAGGGCACAACGTGGGGGGCATTCAAGGGCATAAAGCCAGCTGGGATAGAGCTGGCTTGCTCTGCTCACCATGCTACCCAAGCTTGACATAGGCCATATCCACACCATCCAGAATAAATGTTTAACCATGCTATCTAGTCAACTGAGCCTGCATTTCCTCTTGGGGGGAAGTAATTGATTTATTCAGGGAGCAAAACTAGCTTAGATGGATGGCTGAGGCCCAGAAGTAAAACACGGACCATTTCTGAGCCAGACTGACAGTGTAAACCATCTTCAACCACCCCCGTTACTTGCACTTTTTTTATACCTTTAAGCAACTTGAGCAATAATGACAAAATTATGCAAGCATAAGAAGCATTCCAGCATACTTTTCAGACAGTGTTTATCATCTAAAGAAATCGCACAAATACATTGCTTTATATAAATTTCATGATTATGCACTACAAACTACCGGGCTACCTTGAAATGAAGCTATCTAGGTTCAGTCAATATTACAAAGCTATTACAAGTGCAGCTATAGGTACACAGCAAGCACAAATACATACCTCTATTTTAGGAATATATGTATATTCCAAAAAAAGTGCTTTTGACTGATGATCAAAATGCAGTAGGCTATACTGGCAGAGAACACTGGTATAATGTTGCTCATCCACATAGAGGCATCAAAAAATCCCACAGTAATCCTCTAGCCAATGTTACTATATCAGTGAAACTTTTTGGCTGGCCAGGAAGATGCTGCAGCATAAAAGCAACCCAAAGAAAGCCCTCCTTTAGCTACTTAAGAAAATTTCAGGAGGCTAAGGCTGGATGAAAGGCTGCGCTCTTTGGTTTTGCAGGAAGCTGCCCCTAAATTTCTGGGTTTACAGGTAAGAAAGGAGACTCTGCTCCCTGACAACACATGGCCCAACAGAGGGGGGAGCTGTCCTGCTCCCAAGTGCTCCCCTAACACCAAGCTGGCAACACAGGCTGCCCATCCGCTGCTGTGGACTGTGCTGTGGGCTTGATTTTTGACATGGTAGGAAGTGAGGCAGAAGGAGCAGGGAATTGCTACAGTGCTGTCCTTGTTTCCATGACACATGCTTTTATAACTTGTGCTCCCTGAGGTAAAAGGCATAATTGGGACTCAACAGCTGACAACTCAGCAGTTCTCTGCCTGTGCTTCTGTTGTAGCAATGGTCTTTGACATCACTCCAATGACAGCTCCAGACAGTGCATGGAAAAGCAGGGAGACACACGCCCTTCAAAATCTTACACACTGACCAACATTCGTACCGATGGGTTAGGAGTTATTTTTAGTTTAAGCACTTTCTGCTTGCAGTGAAACCTGCTACTAGGAGTGACTCCAGAGACAGCAGCGGGGAAAGGCAGACAGCAGCAAAGTGGCAAAGCCCCTGCTGAGTTTCTGGTGTTTGCAGGAAGTGCAAGGACCTTATAGACACACAGCAGGAGGGCTCCCACAGTCTGCAAATTTAGGGACTGCAAATTTTCCAGAGGAGGGAGGACAGCAATGATCAGCAAAAACCTGATGGTGCATATGAAAAACAGTCCCTGGGTATTCTTCTCAGTGTCAGCTCAGAACCTCTAGATATCATTCATTCTAATTAACATCTGCTAGTTTATAAGTCAGTAAGTAAGGCAGGCAAAGAACACGGGAACCTCTGTGTTTGCTGGTGATCGGTATCCTAGCTGCCCCTCAACCCCCCAAAGGCAGGTAAGAAAACAGCTCTAGTCATCTAGGAATTTATATGCCCCCCATCACTGCCGTGCTAATAACTCTGGAAGAGATCCATAAGATTCTGGAAGAGATCCCTGGAGACATTTAAGCACCTATAAAACCAGAACTTTTGATGCTCAAACCTAAAACAAACGTGTTCCAAAATCCCATTTTAACTGCAGCTAAGTATTAGTGGGGGAAAAAAAAAAAAACAAAGAGAGGGGTGATGATAAATTTTGTAAGCATCAGCATGCGCAGATGCTCAGTCTCATCTTTGACAGGGCCACAAC